>VUQI01009803.1:22657-43859 GCA_015106735.1 Paratilapia polleni
CGCGCGCGCGCCCCACTGCCTCTCCTGCTCCCCACGACTCGCCTCTACAACCCCCTCGAGCAGATCCACCACCACACAGCTCCATGTACCATGCATTCATGCAGACAGATGGCGGAGACTTTTCAGAGCATCCAGCTCTGCCTTCTATAACCAGGAAATACTTCTGAGTGTATCTTTTAAATGAGATCTTATTCGACCTGGGGGTACAAACATTCAACATGAGGCAGAGGAGACAAAGAGGCTAAATGAGCTGTCCATACATACACATGCTGCTGTCATGTGGAACAGCCCCAGACAGACTGCAGGCTGATGACAAAGACAGACAGGTCGCCATGATTTAACAAATGGAGGACACTAGGTTGCATGTGCCTTAGTTTTCTGTTGTAAGGCTTCCCTCTTTGATGGGTCGATTCTCCCAAATGACAAAAAATATATTTTTTGACTTACCGAATAGGTGCACATTAATCATCTCTAAACTCCACCCAAACATTAAAATAGCTGTTAGCTGCTTTCACTGTTCCTTCTGTCCATACTGCCTGTAGAGAGAGCCCAGCCATATGATGCCTCAGCAGCCTGATTTAGACAAACCATGAGGGTTATTTCCAGAGTTACAGTCATACTGAGGTAGTTTTGTTTGTATTTTTTAGGTTTTAAGATATGCATTTTGGATAATTCTACAGATGCACATCACTGTAAGCTGTTAGCTATTTACTTCTACTAGGTCTTCAAGTTCATTGCAGTGGACTGGAGGAAAAATATAATATTCTATCAAGAAAACATTTGAACTTTCAGACTGTACGACTGTATTCTGCAGTCACACATTGTTGCCATTCCATTTTTTATTGAATAGTGATTGTATCATTCCTATAACCACTGACAGAGAAGCCTGTAGATTATCCAGAGAAATCTTTTAATGCCTTGTGCAAGAATTTTAAATCCCATTCACCTCGATGTTGTAGGCAGATAACTCAAAACCCGGGCAAATAAAATCAAGACTATCTGCATGGCTGCTGGTAGCAAGTGCGAAAATACAGACAAGGAAAAAAACTGAACCTTTGACCCCATGTGTGAGGGGATCAGGTGGTTCCGTTATGCTCTGGGGGCTTTGTGCTGGCATGGTTTGGGTCCACTTGTTCCCTTAGAGAAAAGGGTCACTGTGAATCAATACAAAGGTGTTCTGAGTGATCACCTTTATCCTATGATGAAACATTTCTATCCTGAGTGATTTCTTCAGGATAACAATGGCTGTATTGAGGGGGGGGTCAGCTGAATGGTTCTAGGAGTATGAAAATTATGTAAATCATAAGCTAAGGCCTGCATAGTCATGGGTTTGTGCTCTCCACCCCATCATCAAAACACCCAGTGAGAGAATATCATTTCTCCACTCCAGTACAGTTCCAGACACTTGGAGAATAAATGCCAAGGTGCATGAAACTGTTCTGGCAAGCAACACCTCACTAAGACATACTATATGGGGTTTTCCTTTAATTTGTCACCCATCATGTAAAATCTTTTTTTTGGTCATTTTTCATGAAGGTATGACACACATTAGATGAATTATGCAAGCTGCGTAAAACTGCACGTATGTGATTTGTACTTTGGCCCACCTAGAAGAAGCCTCGGGGCTGTTAACATATTTTGACGCAATCCTCCATGGCTGCGTGTGGCGTTTGAGCGTGCCGTTTCTCCTGGGAGCATTGATCCAGCATAATGACTTTTGTGGAAAAAGCTCTTTCCACAATGGACAGCCTTGTCTTGTGCCATACTCGTTATCAGGTTTAGACAACACAGGGACAGAATATGAACATGCCAGTGAGGAGAGTAATCCCTTCCCTTTTTCTTCCACAAGGTAGATCAGGTTTTGTCACTGAATCACGGCAAAAACCCATTATGCTGAAATGATATATAAACAAATCAATTTTTCCTGTTCATGCATGGTTTCACAAAACTATTCCTCAAGCCTGGAGGAACAGGCACAAAATTAGTTTGGCTGAGCATGGCTGTTAAGATGCTGAATGGGGGGAACCATTCGGTAAAGTGATGGTGAAATGTATTTATTTATTTCTATCAATGAGAAGGCAAACAGAGTTAACTATTCATCCAGGCTTTATCACTAGAGACTAAATGAATGACTTCCTTTCTCTGTGCTTTGCTGGTCTCCAGAAAGGTTAAATGACTATATCCTGCTGACCCTCTTCCCCACTTAAACCATAAACATGACCTTCTTTGATTCTTGCACTGAAGCAGAGCCGGCTGGTCAACTCCTGGAGTAAGAGTTCAAACTGAAAGTAAAAGGCTGAGGGTGTGTTAACCAGCATTTGCTAGACAAAGTATAACAGGTAAAGCAGGAAACTTAAAAAGTGATTTCAAAATGACAAAAAGCAAACTGGCATACAAGTGGAAAATTCAAGACAAGAGCGTTACGACCCACTGTCCTGCCCAGGGCATTGTAGTCAGACAAAGACCTCAAAGCTGTGCTTCTGGTGAAAAAGCAGAACAAATGGGGATTACAATATTTGAGGAAATAAAGTCTTTCAGTTGACCTACATCCCCCACAGAGACTCCAAATTATAATCCTAGCATACATGTTCAGCTATTGAATTTTTAGATTCTTTATCAACACCATGAAATTGTGTTAGATGGCAACTAAATGGGTAAAAAAGGAGATTAGTGGCTTGAGATACTGACAGCACTTAACGCATCTAAAGGTTGAAATGAGGGCTGATGGCTCATGATTTCAGTTTATTCAATTCTATTCTAAGTTGACAGCTTTAGATCCAAACATCTGCATTTACAGAAACGCTCTCTGTAGAGTGTGACACTAAGCTAAAACAAAGAGAAGAACACACATAAGACTGTGGGCTCAAAAAAAAGTCTGAGCTACATTAAATCATTCTTTACCATTTAGCAACAGCCTCTACAGTTTTGATTAGAGTATTCATTGAACCCTGCACTTTAACACTCTAAATCAATTAGATGAACTAGCGTGCACGCATACACACATATTTCAGCTGTTTAAATCCAATAATGATTTAATGCATGGGCATCCTCTAGCAAAGACCAGTCCAATAATCATACACGTGCACAAACAACATCCATTAACAGCTTTGGTGATGATAGTGCAATCACTAAAAACGTGCTTTTCAGTTATTTAAATGCGTAAAAATAGATTAAAGGGCCCAAGCTGAAACCTTTAGGTGCACAGTTTTAAGACTTTTATTGTTTCTTGATTAATGTCAGAAGATTAAAAAGGAGAAGTGCAAAATAAAGTCACACTTCCTTCTGTTTTTCATGACTATTCTAAGGTTAGAGTAACCACAAGTTGGAAATGGATTCCACCTAACACAATCACATCTACAATATATGTATATGAGACGTGTAGAGCTGCATATTGAGAAGCTCAAACATGTAACAGCTGATTTATTAATATGTGTATTAAGTGACAACTCTTAACTCTAATGCGTTCTGCCTTGTTTTTTCGTCTTCATTCTTTATTGGAACTAGCTTTACTTTGCTTCTGCCCTTTGCCTTTCTACACAAATATACGCAATCATTGTACTGTATCATTGTTGACTGTTTAAATAGTGTGTGTCTCTGTGTGTGAGAGAGGAAAAGAATGAGCGAGAGAGAGAGTGTGCTTGTGTGTATGTATGTTTACGAAGCCTCAGGAAATACCAGGACAGACATGCTGACTCTCCAGCACTTCGGGCCCATGTGACTGGAAACACACAGGCCAGATTGTTTGCATGTTTGCTTGGGGGCCGTGATAAGAACATTGGGTTAGAGAGAAATATCAAAGCAGAACTGAATCTGGCCTTCCACCAGAGAAGCAGTCCGGTTTGGCTGCTTATCTCCCTTAAACTTTTGTTTTTGAGCGATCAGCCACCCTGATAATTTCCGTGATGACTCTTGCGTTCGTGTCCCTGTAGCGATCCGGTGCAGCTAGCATCCACTGGCTCCCTGCTCTCATTACATTAGCATAATGCAAATGCAACTAGAGTCGGTAACCTTGCTGCTGCTCAGCACTATTTACAGCACATACACACCAGTGCTGTGAGAGCTGCAGTGATTGACAGTTTTTCTTTGGCTACATGCCTCTAATATATTAATACATCAGTGTATCTATTTATATAAGTAGAGGTAAGTAGAGGGGGAAACACATTCATGAAAATTTACCCTTTAATGTAACAAAAAGGCATGTGACAGTTGCCACAAGTTCTGCAGGATTAAGACACTACTGGGACTAAAAATGCACAGTTTCCCTTTTTCTAACTGACATCAAAATATTTTTTAAAATTAATTGAAGTCCTGTCTTGTCCCCAGCTATGGATCATTATAAAACTCAGCTTTTTCTTTGAACTGTAAAGGCCAAACAGAAATGACGGAGAAGTAAATATTGTGAGGAAAAGGTTTAATCTCTTACCTCGTCTATTATTAATGGATGTCAGTATGAAACCAAATATTCTACATTGCAGAGAATAAGAGACAAGGTAGACATTAAGATGTGTAAGATTCATTACATCCTTTGTTCTCCCAAAGTTAGTCCCTGGCATGCAGAAAGCTTTCTGCCTGGTGTTTTGTGCATTTTCTGCTTTGATACTCTCACATCAGCATTAACATCTTACACGGATGCCATTATAATGTCATTAAATGCGGTGTCCAGCAAAAGGTGCAAGCAGCCAGTCTGAATAATTAATTCCTCCTGTTCAAGCTGCAGGGACTCTGATCAGAGCTCAACCTGGTAACGCACTCTATTATGATTGGCTAAAGCAAGGTCAGTGTCTTAAGAGACCTCACTCTAATATCCAGCAGCAATTAGTGGCTGCTGTGCGGCTGTTGTGCATGTTATTATGTGATAGGGGAATGAGAGTGACCACAGGTAGAGATTTAATGTTATGTTTCTGCATGCTGTCACCAGGCAAAATGAAGCACAAATCAAGTGGATACCCAGTAGTGATCACATAAAAAAATGTTTCCAAAAGGAAGCATGGTTACAAAGACACAGTTCTATCACTATCTTGATTTTTTTACCTATCCAAATTCATCTTTTAAATATATATTATACCTACAGACATAAAAAATCCTTGTTTATTTTGGTAAGATCACTGCATTACCATGGCTCTCGACAGAAGCAGAACCTGGACTGACTTTTCCACAATGCACTGCAATGTAATCATACAACACATAGTGGTGGCCACATAAAATGTGTGCATGATAACAGTCATGGTAGGATACCTAGCATGCACAGCAGTATATGACACCCTGGAAGTGAGGGTGGGCTCACTGTTGTCACCCTCTCTTGCAGCAGCGGACGTCAATAGCACACTTCGCATGTCCTGCCTGCTGCTGCGTGGTGCGCATTTTGGTGCACCATTCAATATTTCTGACCAGGTATGCAAGAAGGTTTCTAAAGGCAATTGATTCAGGTATCAAGTGTCAGTGCAGGAGCATAGAGATTTCCTGATGGCACAAAGGGAGACTTCTAAATGAGCTGGAAAAAAAGAGATGTTTTACAGAAAAATGTGAAAAAAAAAAGCTCTGCAATTGTTTTGTTTCCTGTCCTGTATTCAAATTACAGCAGTGAAGGGGTGATTTTTTTTTTCTGAGCAGCAACACCTATCTTTTAGGAGAAGACTGCAGTGACTCAAATGAGCCTCAAGTGTGAATAAAAGACTATAGGGCTGTGTTGAAGTCAGAGTTGCACAAGCAATGACCAGCGCATCAACCATAGCCTTAACACAAGTGACAGGGTTTGTTGGGAAACCAGTCAGATTGAACACGTTGAAGGGGTGGTGCTGGTGGAGTGTTAATGTGGGAGCATGTCAGGTGAAAAGAAGCTGCTAATGGGCTGATGACCAGTCCACATCCTCCCTAGGACAAGGGTGTGACAAAGTATCGACAGTGTTAGGATGGCTGGGGAACTACCCACTCCCATTTGTAGGAAAGATAAAACAGTGCAGGAAAACACACAGTCACAGAGAAGACTGCTGTCTCCATCCAAACACAGCTGTAACAAAGGAGTCAAACAGAAACGTCCAGTAAAATGGCCATGAGATGGACTCCACACAAGCTCGGCGTCGACTCTCGATGAGTCAAACCATTGTGAGGCGTACAGCGCACAAGTCTAGTTCCCAGTGAATCAGAGCAGTCAGCTGCCATCCACCACCTCAAGGCACAAGGCAGTCTAGCACAGGACTGCAGACATGTGACCAGATGTCTCACACAACCACAGTTACTGTACTGAAACACTGACAGTGAGCTCTTAGATAGGTCCCGCCAATGTACTACCTTCTAAACATGTTTGAACAAGTTTTCTCAGTTTATGCAGCTCAGATGCATACTGTGAAGATATACAGACAGAGGTAGCAGGTGTAAATCTATAGATAACTGTGACTTTTGATTTACAGTCTGCTGTCAAGGGGGTGCAGTGACATCAATACTGGAGTGGGAGTTTGTCTGAGGCCTTGCTGAGGACACCAAAATATCTCTCCACTTCTTCTCCCTCCTTCCACTGACAGCGATACACGACATTACACGTGCAGCTGTCTAAATATTACTTCTCCCTTCTTCTCCTCTTCATCTTGCTCCTCTCTTGCCTTTTCTGTCCCTGTGTGAGCTTGCAGACTCTGAGCGGGATGAGTTGAGGAGGGACAAATGTTCAACTGGCGCAACTGTGGATGTCCACATTTGGCGCACTGTTGTCTGTCCAGGTTTCAGCTATAACCAGCCGCACACATGTGGCATTACTAATCTTGTAGCTAACCAAGATTTGATTACTCCAAAAATAATATTTTCTACAAGGCACTATGGCAGGCAGTACCAACACGTCATCACTGTATCACTGAATGCAATTAGGCTTTTAATGGAGTTTATATAAGAAGCCACACTAACGCTAATCTCATAAAAGGACAAACAGAGCCATGAAAAGTCCTCTGCTCTTTACTTCATTAGTGGCTCAGCTTGCTCTCCTTATGCAAAGAGTCCCCAGGTGCATGAATGTTTCATGGCCACCCTGCTGCATGCTTCCCTCTGCTCAGTTTCAGTCTTTCTCCCTCCTCCCCGAGGAAGCTCAAACTCCACTGTCAATTGCACTCACTTACACTCTGCTACCGTCATCATCAGCCATTACCGGGGGGAGAGGCGGCACATAAGACAGCTGTTTTGTCTTGATGACTCAATCTTCCCCTTTAGTGGGATTAGCATCAGTATCATCATCCTCATCATAGCCTTTGATCCCCAAAATTACCAAATAAGTCAGAAATTGACGACTATCAGTCTGTCTGACATAAATTCACTAGTTTTCAAAAAGATCGGACTTCACTGTATAACACTCAGTCATCTCAATCATGCCAGACGGTACATATTACATTTGAAGTATCAAACGTATTTAAGGTATTTTACACTTTAATGTAACAAATTCCTGTTTATCTTAAATCTATAAATAAGATATCAGCTCTATATCAATACTGTTTACGGCCCATTCAATATAAGGCTGGTGCCAGCACAGAACCAGTGTAGCTAAGCAGTAAACAAGAAAACTTTGTCTAACCACACCTCTAAAGCTTTTCATGGGATTACGTAAATAACAATTAATATTTTAGAGGTATTGGTAGGTGTATTTTTAACTGTGGACAGAGCCAAGCTAGGTTTTTCAGTTTTTTCAGTTGTTATGCTAAGCTCAGCTAATTGTCTTCTGGCTCTAGCTATAATATATAGCTATAATGTCTCTTTGATTGAGTCTATCTCTAGACAAAAGCATACTATTCTTTAAAATCTACAATATATAAATTTTTCTAGCCACTTCAGAGTAGTGGAAACAAAATTATGCATTATGGCCACATTTTAAGATCATAAACTTGTTTTAAAAAAAAAAAACACATGCAGCTGTTAAGGGCAAGATCATTCCTTCTTTGCGACCACCTAGCATATGCAAGATCAAAATTCATGCTCTTTCAGCTGTGTTTTTGGTCTCCACCAGCTTCTGTGGGTTTACTGTCCTTTTCTACTATTTGAAGATAGACAGTGTGTTTATGGAGATTTTTAGCTCAAAACAGCTGCCTGCTGCAGCCAAAAGTTCATCATGAGGACAAGTGAGTGAGAGTGAGCCAAACAACTAAGGCCTCACTCACACTGGTCTAGAGACCAGTTGGCATCCCCTGCCAACCACCGGTCGCTGGGGACAAATGTGTAGTCCCCTGTCGGTTGGCAAGTGGTTGCTAGAGGTTGGGGGCAGAGTGTGCTGTACCAAAAACCTCCTTGTGGTTGCTTTGGTCCTAGCAAATTGCTGCAGTTGCCCATAGTTTGCACGGAAGACACTGACTTGTGTCTTCATTGACTCTCAAAGCTGTCGTGAAACTTGAAAAAGTGTGACAAAACCAGAAATGGAGAACATTCGCCTTCAAAGTAAAAGTTGTGCCTTACCACTGCAACCAACACATTTCAAAAGTTCGACTACCACTTGGCGAGTAGTTTACGAGTGTTTTGCAGACAGGTCGGTGTCTGCCATGCAAACTACTGGTGACTGCGGCAATCTGGTTTTTGGTGCAGCATCCTATAACTCTTTGGGACCAATTTCACACTAGTGACTGCCAGCAACCTCCAGCAACCACTCGCTAGCCAGTCGCAGAATGCACACTTGTTCGTAGTGACCGGTTTTTACCGGGGATCACTGACCAAGTTGTAGGCTTGCATGACTGGGGTTTAGCAGTCGATTTTTCACAGCGACTGCCATCAGCCTCCAGTAACCACTTGCAACTGGTTGGGGAATACACATTTTTTTCCTCGCGAACAGTGGTTGCCAGACGGTTGCCAACCGGTCTCTAGGCCTGTGTGACTTGAACCTAAACAGTGCAATGAAACTCTGGAATGCTCTATGAAGCTGACAGATTTTCATGTTACTTAGAGGGGCATTATTACGATTGCACTGCAACCTCTATCACACTATTGTTTTCAGATTTCAAATATTGCTATTCTAAAAGCATGAATTACAGCCACTTGATGGAACTTGATGAATTTTATCTGTAGCACAGAGGACCGGGGCTCATACTTGTCATCCTGCTGTAAATACATCTTTAAAGTGGGTGACTTGAATGGCAGTGAGATCAGCTGATGTGCTAATTCAAGGCCCTGCAGCGCTGCCACTACAATCATTTCATTAACTTTACACAGACATATTACAAACGGAACATTTAGGCTGTGTGGAGCTTTAGCTTGTTGGGTCTTGGTCATATTTTACAACAAAAATTGACTAATTTAATGAGACCCCAGTAACTGCTTTCACTGACAAAGAGAAATGCAATAATACAGTAGCACGAGGCAGCAGAAAGGTTAATGCAGTCGTATTTCGAGGTAGACCATTCACAAGCCAGCAACATGTCAATGCCAAGTGTTCTTAAAACATATTACAGCATGTCATTAATTAATTTGTTGGCTCGTGAAGCGTAGCTTATTCATGCTATTCATCATGAGCAGGAAATTGACAAGTTATCCGTGGATGGCATGTCAAAGGGATATCAGCTTTAATTTTGCATCAGTGGAAGCAAGCACTACTTCATTTGTTTAATATTATCTGCTTTTCTTTGTTTGAGCAGAGTCGGGCTCATAGCTTATACAAAGACACGTGAGATGTAAAGGACAATTCAGGAGGGTCACAGAGCGGTGAGGAAGTGCATCTCAAAGCCAAGTGTTGGTTAACGGCTTCCTCCTGGTATATGTTGACTCAGATGATCTGAGCAAGCTGTTAGAAAACATCTGTCCTGAATACACAGATACTTTGTACTGCCATAGTCAACCTGTCAATCACATGTGGTCGGGCAGTCACTGACATAATACCAGTGGTTGTGATCACCTCTGAGGACTTGCCCTGGTTTGGGGTACATATATAAGCTGGTGTATCTACATTTGTATGCATCTATGGGAAAGGGGAGATGAAGCCACATCTATTTTTAGTACAGTACACTGAGTCCTGCCTCTGTTTTACTGGTTTGTTCCTAGGACAGGCGGCTGGGTCATCAGCAGCAACAGAGAGCACTGGGATAGAGAGATCCGGCCGTACTATCTGACCCTGGCACTCCAGCTCCTACATCAGCGGGAGACACTTACAAGATTCCTGGGCGGCAGCTGGGGGAGGCTATCTGCACAGAAGAGATGCTTTCTTGACGGATGCCGTGTTCATCCACCTCTTTTTCTCTCCAATGACTAATGGGCTAATAAGTCAGCTGTCACACTGGCATGCTATCTTACAATTTCTCCTGGGAATACCACCCCGCCACAGTCTCAGCCTAGAAGAGGATTTGCCAAAGATATCCAACCTTTTTTTTTTTTTTTTAAACTAAAGGCACTGTGAAGAATACAACAAGAAAATTCAAATGAAGATTCAAATTCAACGCCCAAAAGATAAGATGATAGATGGATCTTAAGCACACTGCAAGAATGAAACCTTGCTCAAGTGCTATCTCGTCATGCCCAGTTACTCACCCAGTGCTGTACAGGAAAATAATCTATGCACTCATCTGAACAATGAACCTTTGAGTCAACAGTCATGCTGACACAAAGCTATAAGTATAAAATCCTTGGATAACTGTTCACCATCAATGAGTATTGTTCAAATAATTCCACAAGGTTTCTAAGTGAGACCAAGTACTGTTTGTTGTAGACACTTTTACACAAGTTGTGCCAATATTATCCAGTCAAGTGAGATCCAGCATTTCCCAGAATGGTTTTGGACACTCCAATCCCACTACTGGTAATAAGTAGAGTAAGAATTTTAGAGAACTGGGACTTTATTCACAGAAGCTTGTTTTGAAACAGAATTTTATTAAGAGGACCTGTCTCTTAGAGTCTACTGAGAGCAAAACTATTTTGCACTAAACTGTTGGTACTGATGGTTTAGATAAGTAAAGCAAATATTCACTCTCCATGGTTGCTGCACTGGAAATATCTTGTCATGTCACATCATGTAAGTTTGCTTCTGTTATCTACAGGAATAAAATGCACTACCATACAACAAAATGACCCCATAATGCAAGGTAGTGCACAGTTTACATCAGGTTTAGATTGTAATAACAAAATAAGACACTGATGGACAGTTTAAATGACACTTTAACAAGCACTTATTCACATTTTCCACTATACTTACATGTTTTCTTTCTAATTAAACATGGTGCTTGTACCCTAAAAGATTATAATCACAAAGATTACAGATCTTCTTCCTTTCTGAGACATTTTATCTTCCACTAACTTTGGGAAATCTGTTGTTTATAACCCCAAATTTACAGACAAACTCTGTAATTTCTGCTTTAGCACAATAAATACCAGTATAAATTTAGATTCTGCTTTCAACTGTATGTAAAAATCAAGTGCTAGATGTTGTCCTGTTCTATTTGAGAGATAATATGACTGAAATAGTCCCTAACATATTTTCGTTGTAATCAAATCTCACATACCTTGCAGCTCACAAAACTGGTATTTCAACACCTTTGAGTGGTTAAGTTCATTCTTTGTTACATTTTCCTTAAAGCACCTGCTTCAGGAAACACCCATGTAGGCTATATACACTACAACAGGCTCATCACACTAATCAGTTTAACAGCTACTCATTCAGACCTCTGGGTATTTGGGATGAACAATAAATCCTGACTGCTCTGTCACGTGCTTGGTTAATACAGTACTTCCACTTGACTTAACACCAGCTAGGGGAACAAGGGAGTTGTGATTGTGCCTGGGTGTGAAATGGTTGCAAAGCATTAATTTGGCCATGGTCTGTTTTTATCAAAATGCCTCTCTGTTATTACATTCAACAAAAATCTCTTCAGGATAAGAGTTCACTCGAACAAGTGATGATTATCCTTCTATTAGGCTTGAATGTTTTCAAACCTGAAGTTAAGTGGCACGCTCTGCTCCCTTTGTTTGCCTTAGCAGGGGGAGGTGGACATGTGCGCAGAGGCAGGGGCTCTGAGGCCAGGCCCTCTATCCTTCCTGTTCAGTTACCCGAGGCCTCTCACTTATCAGTTCCAGATCTAACAAGAACAGAGAGAAAGAGAGACCACTGACAGGAAGGAGATCTTTTTTTTCCCTCCCCCTTTTTCCTTTAGCGAAGTTAACAGAATGCCTGCGCCTTCACATTTCACAGAGGAAAGCAATTACTCATTAGGGCTTACACTGGCGGTACAGAGAAAAAGACCAACCTGGCAACCTTTAGATATCAACCCAGTGAAATGAAAGTGGGTGCCTAGACTGCCTTGTGGTGAAAGACCTAGTAGATTAATCGATTAGTCAAACAGAAAGTACCTCACAAAGAATTTTCATATTGGTTTATGTAGCAGAAATTGCCAAGCAGAAGCTCCAGCTCCTCAAAAGTGAACATGTGCTGTTTTATATCATTGAATAACATTTGGTTTTGCACTCTTTTCAGACAAGAAGAAGAAGATATGACCTTAAGCTTTTACTATTATGTGGTGTTCTACAGACTAAACAACAACTAAAAAATAACAGAGATTTAACAAATAAAGAATTATGTTCTAAACACTACTAGCTGCAACGCTGCAACATTTACTCCCAGCTGATTTATGTGGCTATCAGCCACTATTTACACTTCTCTGTTTGAGACTGTTGCTATTTCTTTTGACTCTAGCCGCTCCATCAAACCCAACCACATTTGCCCCCCACAAAGGCGAAATGCAAGGGGAAAGCCATTGAAAATGAGAGAGAACTGACTTTGAGGCACTCGTGTCATGTCCCTGTTCACATCACATTCCCATTCGTTTCACTTGCTCTCACTGTCTACCCCGTCTGATATTTCCACAATAATCACTTTGGTTTATCCCACTCGGCTGTGTGGCAGGCAGATGCTTGTCATGGCACCGTATTTCTCAGCATTCACACTGCTCTAATCAAGATTAACTACTCTTATCTATTCAATGTGTGCGTGTGTGTCCTGGATGCCCCAATTCCTAATCCATAGCTGCATTATATAATACAGTGGACAAACCAAGTACATTCCCTTTCCACAACATAATTCTCCCATTCAGTGGAATGTACACTGAGCTGCATATTGCATAAGGATGAGCTGGTGGCTTGCTGATGAAGAGGACAGTCATGACCTTCTGCTCGTGTGTGTAAGTGTGTGTCTGTGTGCTTGTGTGCGTGCTTGGGACTGCATATGGAACATAAGCATTTTGTTACACGGAGCCTCCCAGGAGCTCCTGATGAAATCAACATGTTCTGCAAGAGGAGAGCTGATGCTGGCCACACACAAACTGTTGCCATCACATGTTTACCAAGGACCCTCGAGTACAGCGGAGGACAGCACATGTCAGTGCAAACAAAGCTGTGGTCTTTATATCACTGGAGTGACAGGGGAGGCAGATATCGGATTCAAGTAACAAGTTTGTTTGATTCCAGCTGTGATATAATTTTTTTTCCCCCCCAAAAACTACTTCAGACAAAGCAGCAGCTGAGCTAAATAGGAAGTTCCCTACAAAGACTAGTGAGTTTTAGGGTTTTAAAAACAATGTGCACACACACATAATCGTGCAGTGTGATTTCAAATCATTTAATTCTTCCACACATGAATGAATCCTTTACATAAGTTAACAGTATAGACAAAATCCATACCTTAGCAAGCCTGCAACATAGTAATGGAAGTCAGTCCCAACAACTCTCCCAGATTTTTTTTTTTTAATGTTCTGTCTATTGAAGTGTTTGCTCCTGTTCTCAGAATAGCACGTCAAAAAAGAGCTACTGAAGCTCTCTGACCTTGATAGCCTGTTAACTCAGTGTAAGCAAGCTTAATTTTTGCAACACATACTTTCAGCCACTCCCTTATTTATCAGGATGCGGCACAGATTTTACATCAGATGTCCTTCCTGACACAACCCTCCTAACTTGGGACCAGCACCAGGAGGACACTAACTTGTGACCCCCTCGGGCTTGGTTTGTTTCTCCTCCTGGTCTCAAACCAGGGATCTTTCACATGTTAGGTGAATGTGTTAACCATCCACCACGGAGCCACTAACACAGTTTTTAAAAAAAAAAAGCACTTTTTTTTCCCAAAATATTTGTCTAAATATTAGTTGCAGCAGAAATGCACGGTTATAAATGTAGACAGTGCAACTGAGCAATTAACCTACGTTAGCTTCCTCTATTATGGATTCTCTGATTTGCTCAACATGGGTGATCTCTTTTGACTTTCACATAGTTTAGCCAATTTAAATGCTAACTGTAAGCACACTGTTAGGATATACAAGGTTAATTTAAAACTTCAAGTGACTGACAAACAAATACAGCCTGAAGAGAAGGCTGAGAACAAATTTAATGATGATAACATGCAGCACTGAACGCTTTATAGAGAGCTCAATGCCACAGTTCCTGCTGTGGCACAGATTTTTAAATACCTCTGCTCGGCAATGTAAGTCCCACCATATATGTGTAAGGAAATTAATTACTCACCTGTGTTATTTTGAATCCTTGATTCTTCACCACAAAGGACCCCCCCACCCATTCACACACCAGGAGGAGAAACACTCCAGTGTCTCGAGTCTTCTGCCCCTGAGAAAAATCAGAGGATGAAAATACATCAATCATCGCAATATTATTTACCAATCTCTAAACACTGAATTATTAAATTTGCATTATTCTCCTGAAACTCAATCCCATTCAGTGATTTCACTTCTCACAGATTCCTTTGGGCTTTGAGTGGCTTCCATCTGCGCCTTGCTTAACGCGATACAGTTCTTCCCAGCACGGATAAGCTCCTTCACGCTCTCATGCCCACAAAGGACAAATCAAAAGAGCAGCCGACACTTCACACGACCAGCATGGCATCATAAACATCCACCACACGGTAAGTTCACTGCCGTGGCACATTCACAATTCACTCCCAATTGACAGATAAGCCTATTAGGACGGATCTTTACTATAGTTTGGCACCTAGTCTGGCTTCGTGCACATACCCAGTGATATTCAGAGCTTTGAAAATGACCAAATTTCTGACTCGTGAAGTCCAAACGTAACCAGGCTATAACACAACAGCAGCTAACTTTGAACCACAACATACAATTAACAGAATATTTATCTTGTACAGTCCACACAGTTCACAATCACGTCTTATGTTTGCTCACACGAATAAGTTCAGAAACTTAATTTCCCCTAATAAATTCATCTTTACGAGGAGCCAAACCACTGGCAAAATAAATATAGAAGGGATTCGACAAACACTGATGTCAGTCCTCTGCTCAATGGATGACCTCTGCATTTTGTTGCTCCACAAACTCTCAAATGTAAAGAAAAAATGTGGCTGTTGAAGTCTGTTATTCAGATCTTGAGAGAGGGTCAGGGTGCAGAGTACAACTTAAGGTTCCCTCTTTAAATGAAGGGTCAAGTTAAGTAGTACTTATAAATAGTAATCTTTTAGGGTAGCGGGCTGTCAGTTGTTTCTGTCCTGTAATCAGTTTTTTTTTTCTTTATTCAGAGAGCTTGAGGCTCATTTTAGGTTCAAAGAAAAAGTTAGAAAAAGTAATTTTTTTCACTCCAAAAATGCTCAACTATGAAATTCCAAGGAGCTGAATGAGCTATAGAAGAAAAGAATAAAATATCTTGACGGTGTATTTGTGACTCTGTGTGTGTGTGTGTGTGTGTGTGTGTGTGTGTGTGTGGAGTCTAAATATGTAACAAATACCATGATGGGTCTATAGCTGTATCCTGTTATGAGTATCGTTTTCATCAGGTGACACACAGCATACAAGCCAACTCTTCTGGTTTTTGCGGAGCTCGTACTTTGGTTGACAGGACAAGGCTAATGCTCAAAATATAAAAACTGTCTAACCACAAAGTGTATTTTAGCATTCAGCGAGAGAGGGTGGTCCCTTGTGTCTTGCACTTTTTTAATCCTTTTTTTATGATTGGGAGATTTTTCAGGCAGCATTTCTCCCCTGTTGGAAGTGCCGCTGTCTGAAAAGAGAAAGTGGAGGAGCGCTGAGGGCTCAATGGGTCGGGAGAGAGGAGGAGGAGGCGGGTTTGACGCTGGGTGCCTCCTTTTTAAAGCCAGATTCTCCCCAGATACCTCTGTGCTATTCATCAACAGCTTTTCCAGGGCTGTGAAAAATCAATGTGCTCTGCACTGCAAACAGTTCATAATGACAGGGGATGGAGGAAAAAAAAGCTCAACTGCAAGAGAATTGATTTGTTTAAGTACAATAACACGGCTCTGCAGCGTGGTGAGGAGGAGGCTCGAGCGCTCAGACAAAGACTGACTGGCAGTATGAAACCACAAGCAGTAATTGATAAACTGCTGGCAAAGTGCAAATCTGAAATACAGAAGCCTGTTATCTAATTAAAGGAGTTTTTCTCAAAATTACCACCTGACAGAGGGAAATACAGAATGGCTAAATATCTTTTCTAAGACGGGTAAATGCCAAATAAAGAGCATAATAAGATTACTCAAAAAGATATTCTCAAATTGTAACTAGAAAATGAGGTGCTGTGTACATCAAGTGCATCCAGAGGAATTCAGGCATGTTTTTCGCGAAGCTGAAAAATATCATTAAGCTCAAATTAATATCAATAACTTCATCCTTGAACAGAGGTGCAACTTAAAAATCTATACAAATAATTCGTTCAGTGTTCAGTGTGTTCAATATTACTCAGTGTGGAGTAATATTGTCCCAAGTCATTTCAGAGAACATACAGGGATGGTTTGATGTCACATAAAGCCAAGTCATCAGAATGTTTTAAGATGACATTAGGCTTCTTTTAGGGAAAAAAAAAAACATCACAAGGTGAGGTTTTCCTCCTGATGCTGCAAAAACCAGAAGCCTGGAGTAAATTGTGTCAAGACAGGCCAGCACAATAAAACATTTCTCCCTGCCGCTTTTTAAGCTGGCCACAGAGGTGCATTTATCATTGTTATTATTCCTTCAGAGAGGGCCTCCCAGGTTTAATTGGGTCCTCATGGAGTCAAAATCCCCACTGTTGCTGAAGCCACTAGAGCTGGACAAACTCATTCCTCCCAAGTCAGCAGCGAGTTTTTACTGGCTGCATCAATGAACAGTCATTCAGCGCAAAATGGCCATGAAACCCGCTGGTGAGTCAGAAGGGCGGTGGGATCTCGATGCCACCCACTAAGCCTCGACAATGGCATGAGAGGGACACCCGGGGAGAAGTTCTCACCTGGCTCTGCTCTCAGCGCTGTGGGGAAAGCTCTTGAGAGCCATGGGGTGTCCGTCTATCCAGCCAGCTCTCCAGGGCCATTATTCCCAATGAGCTGGATTTCCATTCAAACTGGTAAATACAGTTTATTTAGTATATGTACAGTGATTGGAAGAATAAGGTGCTTAAAAAGCAGCGAAAAACAAAGAAATAAGTGAAAAACAACAGTTTTAATCAGACAATTATATTTTTAGTAAATTCCACCTCTGAAACTTTTGACCTCCCGCTCACCTCCCTTACTTCCACCTGGTGTTACCTTGGCACACGAATCACGATGCTTTCTTTAGACGGCTTCCTGTTGTTGATACACTAAAGACATGCAAGATCAATCAAGATATGCATCTCTGCTTTTCACAAGAATTCCAACAAAGACACTTGAAGTCGAAGGAGAAACGCCGGAAAGGCAAATGTAGGTATGACAGCCTAGTTGTTTGTAATGATTTTCAGAAGTAAAGCAGATAAAAACTGCAAAAACTGAAGCACAGGAAACACAGTGGCAGCAAGGCGAGTTTGTTTACATAAACAGTAATATTGTAATTAGAGACAAATTAATTAAGAGGTCTGCCAGCTGTCATGTAACAGTGTAATTGTGTTATTTTTAGTAGAATTAAGGTTATAGGTCAATATCATTAACCTTTCAAGTTACATTTTTTCATATAAACCACAGTAGGGCGATAATTTAAGATTAATTAAATTATAAATTAATAGGTCTACATTACTATTTCTGTAAATAGATTTGCTAATAAAATATAGTGTAAATACTGTATTTCAAGTAATGTTTAAAGAGCAGATTTATGAAATGCAACCCCCCCCCCCCAAAAAAACAAACAAACAAACAAAAAACCTGCAGATCACCAAATTAATGGCATTTAATTCCATGGACAGTAGAGATGCACTGATTCCAGCATTCTCGGCCCTGACCTGTGACCGTCAGCCTCACGTATGTTCGATTACGAGGTGGTCTGTTTTATGCATGTGCAACGTTCATAACAACAAACCTAATCAGACACTTAAATCACCTTCACCCAGCTGAACAAGGGCATTTTAAAGAAGCTAACAAAGGCAAAGTAGCTAAAGCTAAAGCTATCCAGGACTCATAGCCAGCCACAAGCCAGCAGCCTCAGTATGAGCAAAGGATCAAAGCAGTTATGAGGAAAATTATGAACCCGAGCAAAAAGGGGAAAGGATCGATGTCCTGTTATCTGGTGAATTTATAAACATATTGGAAAATGATGTAAGTACCTGACATTATTTTTGTTATATAAATCTGTTGCTTTTGTTTAGTAAGATAAAATATGTCACGTAAAAGTGGGTGTACAGCAACTCATTTTCAGTTATTTGTACCTCATTTCAAGAGCACTTTATTTTCAGTTGTTTAAGTGAGAGACGTTCCGAGACGAGATTGTAAAGTTTAAAATTTTATTTTATTATGAAAAAAAATGACATTGAAGAAAAAAAAAAAAAAGAATCAGAATCAGCCAAGAAAATGGCAATTAATGCATGTCTAATGGACAGTGGTGGTGGTAAAATGCATTTTTGGGGCAACAGAAACATTGCCTAATGTCTAACTAACATTAGCTAATGTCTGCATTGTCAGTCAGAAGAAAGATAGTTTTATCTAGTCGAGCTGGCCAAGCAAATCCCAGCAAAAATGGTTGAAACCCTAATGTCATCTGGAGAATATTTTGTTTATGTCATTTTATTCTAATCAAACTTTCTCCTGCTAGAAAGTCTAACAAGGACGTTCAGGCAATGTTCAAGAAGTACCTCGAACCCATGTAGAGGTAACGTCCACAACGTTGGTTTAGCTTTCATTTTAGAAATATTTTTCAACCGTGACCAGACGTCAACAACAAACAAACAAACAAAAAAAAAAACAAAACGACAGACAGCGGTTATTCAACATCGAAATGTTTGCTGGGATGGAAATGTGTTTGAAAATTTGCTTGGTTTTGGAGATTAAAAGTGAATCCGAGTTAACTGTTGTCTGGCAAATATTAGCTAACTGCTACCTGCTTAAACTAGCAAAATAATGTCTTGAGTGGTTAATGCAATTCCTCCAAATGTGCTAGTAAATTAGCTTGCAGATTTTAGCAGCACAGGATAGTCTGGTGTGTCACTCATTACTATTTTGGTTGATGCTTGCTTGCACTATCAAATTAAGGGTTTTCTGGATCTTACATTGAGAATCTTGAGTGTACATTAGTAAGTGAGTGAGTACATTTTTAATCAACGTGTACCCAGTGTAAGTTAGATAATACTGTATAAACAACATAAAGGCTCTTATCAAGAATGAATCTAATCTATGAATTTAGCCAACAGTTTATAATGTATATACAGGACACACTGTAGCTTACTGTCTGATGGAGGATTAATTGGACACTTTCCCAACACACATTATGCTGCTCTCAGAGGACATCCATGTGGAGTGAACGCACAAAGAGTCACATATTTTTTACGGGGAAAAGCCATCAACATGAAGCACACTGCTGCATTGAGTGAATGCTGCAGAGATGATTACAGGTTTAGAGATAATGGTTTTTGCCATGATACATTTACAAGGCATGAGACGCCAGCTCAGTTAGCTCCCCAGTCTTCGCTCTCTACTGATTAACACAAATAGTGGTGCCTAGTTAACCACCACTACTGTAATTACGTGGAACCTCTCACACATGCACACATTTCCACAACACACACTCTTGTGCAAAAAGGTGCAGTTGGGTACATTGAGTGCTACCAGATCAGGATCACAGCAACTACCAATTATGTGTCTTATTTATGCAAATTCAGGTAATTTACTTCCTGCTGTGCATAACTTCCCAATGTGTTTGCCCTCTAGCATCAATTGTTTGTATTGCACATCACCTAAACAAGTGCAACAATTGAAGTGAACCCAAAAAGGCTGATCTTCCAAATGAGAATAATTTAAAGGTTAATTTAGAAGTTTATTATAAGGGATTGTAATGTCTATCGCTTACGAACCTTGATTCAGTCATGTAAATGTCTGCTGAGCTCAGGGAAAGACAAGAATGATTATCTCAATCACTAAAATAGAGCGTTTCCAATATGTCAGTAATGATCCTTCATCTTACAGAAAAACTACGAACATAGTGGGTAACATTTTCACTCATGGCCTGGTCATGCAAAAATGGCACAGTGAGGTTTACAGGCACATGCCTGCAAATTAGGCAGTGCTGTGTGTTTGATGAAACCTAGTCTTCAGTGTGTGTTTACACATGCTGGAATTGGTTGTTATTTCATTCGCTTTATCAGAACTGGTGGCCCAAATCATGAAAAGACCCAAATTGTATGAAGGCAGAGTGTCACTTTAACTGACTATGTTTTTCGAGTTCCAAAGAGTGCGACGATGCTCATGAGTCCTGCATGAATTGATGGCTTCAATACTGTTTTTCCTCCTACTCCTCTCTCTATACTATATCTTGTTTTAAAAGCGAGAGCAGCCCAAGAGGGTGCTTGTGTTTTTCTTCCTTTGTTTCCAGTCTTTCCATATCAGAGCGAGAAGGTGGTAGCAACTCCCACAAGGGAGATAGAGCTAGAGTTGTAGACTGCTGGCAGAGCACTAAAGCAAAGAAATGCTGCACCGTCTGACCACCGACATAAAAACGATGCCCCCCTGCCTCCCCTACTCTGTCCTGCTTCATCTGCAAAGCAAACTGAGTGCCCTGCAGCCATACATTCCTCTTTGGTCACCTGGCTGTTCTTACTGTTTCACCAGCCTGTGAAGGGTTTACTAGAGGTGAAAGACTTCATAATATGATGAAGACAAGCAAGACAGAGAAAAAGAGGCAATCCGTTAGCCAGTAGCAAATTAGAGGTGGAAGTGATGACCCCCTGATATGTCACAAGAAAGAACCTGTATTTGCATTTTTAGCCCCATTCTTCATCTCATTCCCTTATCCTTTCTTCCTCCTTCTCATAATAAGGAAAAAGAAAAGGCAATGTGTGAAAAGAAAGGGGGGGGTTGCAGACATATACA
>VUQI01009803.1:53863-71815 GCA_015106735.1 Paratilapia polleni
CCCGAAGCCCCCCCCCCCCCCCCCCCCCTCCCTCTCTCTTTTTCTGTGAGCTTTAGAGAAAGTGAGAAACTTTTTGATTTTAACTGACAGGAGCTAAATATTAAAAAAGAAGCTTCGGGAGTTCAGCAAAGTGTAGACTACTCCTCTCCAATATCCTCCTCGGCTGATATGAGCCTTGCCTTCTTGGCTTTCATCCTCATTGTTCTTAAAATTTCACACTGTAGTGAGACTTGTCGAGTAAATTAACATGACAATACAAACTGTGGAGATTAATGAAAATAAATACTCAGTAGCAGAACAATGACGTTATGAAAATTGATGGTTGACAATCATTCCAAAGAGAATAGTGGGTTTTTTGGGGGGGTTTTTTTGGTCATCAGCAATCATCACATCGCATGCATCATAAATGATATCTTTGAAAAAATATTGCTCATTAATTTTTCACTTGTTGTCGTGGCTGTTTATTATGCAAAACATTTCAAACTATCAGCAGCAAAAGTAATGACACAAATAATTCATAGTTTCCCTCTTAGAACTCCTGGCAAGTTAAAATCCATAATATATAGCAAGTTAGAGTGTCTATAAAAAATTAGGTATGAAATTATGTCTTCAGGTGTAGACAGCAGCATAAATAAGGCTGAAATGTGATTTTGCTGCAGTGAACATTAGGGAAATTTCCGAGGCTTTATTTGGGTAGATGTTATTCGCATACAAATCAAGGGATGCAACATTCAGGGCTTCTCCAAACAAGTGATTTTCTAGACAAATGAAGCAACTGCTCAGACATGTGAGGCTTGCATCCAGTCTTTGTGCTCAAGAGTGGCAGAACGCATGTATGACAACTCGCTGCTGTAAGTTGATTTAACTGCTGAAAATTCATGAGGGAAGAGTAAAATGAAACCTAACAATACTATTGTTGTCTGAGAGCAGCTGAAGTGCAAGCAGCATGAAAAGTTTATTCATTCTGAACTAATCTTTTTAGTGATTTGGGAGTAACGATTCGTACCACTTACTAATGAGTGAGGAGCCCAGCTAATCATGAGGATATTTAAAAATATCACTGTGTCAGCTAAGTCCTGCCACAGGCAAGTGTACAGTCCATCACTATCATAGTTTGGACACCAAGTGTATGTGAAACATGCAGAACCAATTACTCTTTCATCAGTCTCTCCTGCTTTGGCACTCAGCAGCTGATTGAGATGAATAAAAAAGAATTTTTTTTTTCCCCTTTCTGTCAGACTATTTTGACAGAAAGCCACTTCCTAGAAAAAGAGTCAAACTTTCCATCGGTGCTCATCGCCGTCTTTGATCCCAGACAAATGAGAAAACAAAAAGTGGAGGATGGCTTGCGAAACATGAAGCCTTTCAGAGGTATTCTTCCACTTTTGGAAGGCTGCCCGCCCTTTTGAAAGGGATTTTCTTCAAACCAAACATTGGTGACATTACCCATTCTGCACCCAATTAAAATTTATTGAACACATCTAGAAAACACCGTTCAGCCAATATCAGGCACAACTAGCTTGTCACAAACAAACAAATACAGCGATCACAGGGACCAAAAAAAAATAAAAAAATCTTTCCTCGGCCTTTTGAGTTCATAACCAGCATTTAATCTGCTGTAATGATTTACAATATGACAAGTCAGGCAAAATTTACTGTGACAGATTGAATGGGACCCAACATAAATATAATTACAGCTCACATGATCTTCTCCACCTCCCTCCTCCGAAGGAAGTGCACACAAAGACGATACAGGATACGCAGCCCACAGTAATTTGCTTTTTCAATTTGCTCCTTGACATCAGCTGGTGCCAGAAAAATAAAATAAAAGAACAGCAAAGCCACAAAGTACTGAGATTTATCAGCGCTTGTGAATTCAGGTGGTCCTTGCTACAGCAAAACCATATCATGACGTTTGACCTCAAGCAAAACCTCGAAGTAAAACTAAAAGCGGTGACTCTTAAAGATGCACCGACTAAGAAGTACCATTTTAGGAATCACTGTGTTCAAACAAAGCTGAACAATCATTAGAGATAGACTAAGTCTGGTGTAATACCAACACTGAGGTTTAAATAAATATTTTTGTTGGGTTATGTAGTTTTTGCTGAACTGCTTTAAAGTCTTTCAGCACTAAAAGATTATTTGTGAACATTCAGCCAGCACAAAACTGATATGACACCAGGTAAACACTGATATTGGCCGATATATCTGTGCACCCCTAATTATCATCAAACAGTTCAAACAGCAAGTACTTTGATAATTGCTTAACTTTTAAAAGTAATTTTGAAATACTTTCCTCCAAGTAGGTTAAACTTTATTTTTCTGTGAAAGAAGATTAAATATCATTCAGTCTGGGACTGAATCGAGACTCAAAGATGTCTTCTGAAGCTCTTGGACAACTGGGATGGATACTTCTCACAATTCTCTGGCATTTTATGGACTAAATAATTGATGACTTAATAAAGAAAATAGCTGATGCTCACAGACAGCAAGACACGGCAACATTATTTAGTGTTAAAAAGAAAAGCTCCTGAAAATGAAAAACCTCCGCTTAAAGGAGAACAAACATCTGTTGACCTGCTGTTGACAAATGCTGCTGAAGAGCTTAAGAAATATAAGTAGATGATTTTAAAGGGATGCAAAAACAGCTAGGACGTGGATAAAAAGTCATAAATGGCAGTTTACAAAGTAGTGTAGCAGCCAGACTTCTCTCCAAAGAAAGGAGTCGTAAACTTTGCGAGAGGTGGCGACACACAGGGGTAATTCTCTGAAAGAAACCTGCTGTGACCCCCACCCACCCATCCCGAGGACAGCCCAGATTTGGTTTCGCATTCCTGCCTCACAGATAACGCAGACACACACAAGAAAGAGAGATGAGCCAGAGAGTTGGAATGAGACACAGACACTTTTGTCAGGACATTTCTGACCCCGCACTATTTCATCTCCGTGACGATGTTTACACCATGAGTCAAGCACAAGGATATCTTCTCTCTTGTTCTTCATCCAAGATGTGAAGGATGAACCAGTCCCTCTTTACCCTCAACAGCCCCTTCCATCACCCTCCATGCTAATGTAATACACATTAGTGAAACCAGCCACACACTGTGCACATCCATGGTGACACGAAGGATGCTGGGCCCTTGGGTGAGCCATCTCTCTCTCTCTCTCTCTCTCTCCCCCTCCCTCCCTGCCTCCGTCCCTCTCTCCACATGCCAGGCACATCACGGGCACAGCCTCGCACAACAGCGTCTGTGACTCAAACATGCCCTCGTTTTAGAGCAGATGGTCAAAAATAGCGTCCACTGTCAACATTTTTGTAAGCCGTGGGACCCGTTGGGCCACACACCGTTTGCCAAGAAGAAGTGCAATATACGTGTGTGTGTGTGTAAAAATAATCTGGTCAGTTACAGCTTTTCTCTGTTTGATACTGACAAAGTGAGAACACCCTGTTGTTTGAAAAGAGCTTATGCAATCTGCACCTATAAATAGGAGTGTGAAGTGTGTCTGCATATGTGTCACACTGCATGTTTACATCCAGGAACACGGCCCAATTAATTAACATTCATCATCAGCAGTGGTGGCTGTTATGATATCAGTGATTAGTATTAGTGTGAAACAATCCATTGTCTGTGGCTGCTGTTCATTTTCCAAAGCTGCCACTGAAGACGGGATGGCCGGCAAGCCAACGGATGAAGGAACATAAGGAAACGGGGAGGACATGTTTACAAAAGAGTTATTTAAAGTGACCACTGGGACAGCAGCGCATGTGGCTACAAGTCATATTTTTGGTCACCTACAATACAGATTTCACTCAGTTTATCCTAAGGCTATTTGTATACCTTTTCTGAGCATGCTACGTGCCTTTATGTTCAGAATAAGTTATGCATCTTGTCCTTATTTGACATTTTACCTGTATTACAGGTCCCAAGACTCAAAATATTGTACTCAAATCCAAATCTGGGATTTTGCCCTGTTTGTATTCAACGCCAATCAAATATCTGTACATAAAATGCTACATTGTCAGAGTTGCAGAACCATGTTGATAAAATGTTCTGTGCCTTAGCACTGCAGATGAAAGTAACAATATTGTAACCTGATAAAACATGTATTTCCTTTTATCCATTTCTGATGCATATGTGCTACAGTACCCATCATGCTTTGGGTGATGGAAACCAGATGCCAAATTGGCTGTGGGCTACACCTGACCCTGGTGTTTTGGTAAATATTTGCTTACTTTGCAGCAAATCTGCACCATGGAAATGTCAGACTGCTTTAGCTTTTTGCAGTGTGTGTTTACAATATAGACAACATTTGTCTGCCTTACATTAACAAAGGAAAGGTTCGAAATTTGAGGAGTATGAGATGGGAAGTTACAGCGCTTTAATCCCAATTAACTGAAAAGCGTGTACAAATAAGGCAATCTCTAAAACTAGGAGAGTATGACGCAGAACAGAAGGTGTACCATTTCTGACCCAAAATGCATCATTTGGATGTTAAGGGTTAATGTATTCCGCCCCATCCAGTGCTGAGACCTCTCTCATGATCTTCTTTCACTGCCCACAGCTGTCACGTCAGTGTATCAGCTCCGGTCTGTGATGCATGCCTTGCACCTGGGTAACCGACCGCACACAGACACCGTGTTAGCATGAGGGTACAGTGTAAGCTGACACACAGGCTGTGGGTGTGGTGTCACGGCTGTCCACACTTCATCATCAGTAAAGACTTTTGTCTGAGCAGCGAGAAAAAAAGTGCGATCGGGTCACAAAAGAGACAAAATCATTATGGATTAAAAATGCTGTGAGAGAATTGTGACTCCAGTAAACAGATGCTTAAAGGATTATTCAATTAAACAGTTGATCAACAACTGTAAAGAGCTTCTCTAGTGTGATGACTTTTTCTGTTTTCTATAATTGAAAACTGAATGTGTTTTGGTTTTGGACTGTTGGTTCCACAAAACAAGCAATTTGAAGATGTCACCTTGGACCTTGGCAGTTTGTGAAAGCCATTTTTATTATTTGTGCCCATTTTAAAAACTCAAAAATTAAATTACCAAGAAGAAAAACTGATAAATGAAACGAATCAACCGGCTTCTGTGTCATTACTGAAATGTGTTTGCAAACAGGGCAAAAAATTATTCAAAAATGGCCTAAAATGAGAGCAAAGAGATTATCAACATTTTTTTTTTTTTAATTGCTTTATTTTCTTGCCTAAAACTGCACAAATGTGAAAAATCCCAAAAGGAAGCCTGGCTGCTGGCTCAGAGTGCACATCTGCCTGTTAACTCCGGCTCAGATTTTATGAAGGCTGTTGATGGTTCTGCACTGCTACTCTGTGCTCAGGATACGTCATTGGGCTGCGTTTAACGTGCGTTTTGGAATCATGACAGCTGACTGATGGCTTTGAGTGGACATGCCTTTTTGTTACCTTGTCATGCTTATAAATTTGTGTGGCTGATCAGTGATAATACTGACAAAACGTTCTGCCTGTTGACCTACAATAAGAGTTTTGCATTAATGCACCAGATCTGGCATATATCCAGTGTCTTGTACATTTTGAAGCAAGAGCAGGATACATACTACATTCATACATGCTAATTTTACAAAGACAACCAACACGGTGTGTACACCAGTGCTCTTAACCTGTGTAGCAGGCACAAGCCTTGCCAACATTTGTGTGTCTATTCTCGTCTCACTGCTTTAAAGTGAGTGGAAAAGAATGCATTTTAACCCACCAATCAAAATATATTAATGTAGATTTCAGATTTAAAAACAGACAGTTGTTGGGTTGCTGTTTTATGCCAGCGTCAATCAGATTTAATCAAACCACACACAATTTATAGGCGTTAAACTGTCACAAATACTTAAAGACCCCATGAGAATGAAAGCCATGAAGCCCTTTCTACTTTGGGTCATCTGCATGCTTTGCCACAGTGACTATGCAAAGGAGAACAGGTGAAATGCAAAACAACACTTAAGCAGAAAGCATCTTTTGTGTCAACATATGGCAACAGATGAATGAGAGACGGTGCAACATGTCAGGGATTTTATCTACTTGTGTTTTACATCTCGATAGCAAACTTGAAAGGAGCTGACATTTATGTTTGGGAAGGGAGGAGAGGGGGGTGGGGGTGCTTGGGAAAGAGATTACCCTCAGACCTTTTCTTTGAGAGCACGAGAGAATGGGGGAAGGACGTTCCCTGTGTATTAGTAAATCCCAGTTAATTTTCCCTGTCAGAGAACAATAAGATATGGACCCCCGTGGGCTCTGTTGAATGTAATTCCACCACTTGCTCAGAATCACCTTCATTACTCATCAGAGGTGTAGATCTCTCTCTCTCTCTCTCCGGAAAAAAAAAGTCCTCTGGAGCACACACTAGACACTGTGATGCTTCAGCAGAGCCCCTCGGGAGTCTTCCCAGTGCCCATTTCTTGATAGTGAGAATACGCCTCTTGAGACATTTTCAAATTTTGAGAGCTAGTTTCTCAGTCTTTTGCTGAAATTTAAGAGGGGAATAAGCCTGCTATGCAACACTATCACATGCTGCAAGTTTTGACAGCCCTTCAGGGTTCCTGGGTTGGACCTTGTTTAAATTTATAGAAGCTGAGACTTTGTAGAAGCCGGATGTAATCCATGATTCAGAGCCTTTCATTTACACTTAACACTGCGGTGATGCACTGTGTCATCATCGGCGTCTGTTTTTCACAGCATGTCACATTCAACATGCATGAGCCTGCGACTACTGGGGGGCCCCAGAAAGCTCCAATTATATCCATCGCGGGTTAAGACTCACAGATTGTATTTTTTTTTTTTTTTTTCACCCAGATCATGTTGCACTTTTAATTCATACATTGAAATTCTAAAACCCTGCTGACAACAACAAATGTAAACAAAGAATTAGTAACAGATTTTAACTGCATTTTAATTATGAGCAATAAATGTGGTTTAATAAATTATGCACGTACTTATTTTCATAATCGATTAACTGTTAAAACGCTAGAAAATACTGAAAAAAAGCCCGTCACCAGACCGCAAACTAAGGTGACATCTTTTAGGAGCTTGTTTTGTCCAGTTGACTGTTATTTAATTTACTCTACAAAAAGTATTTGTATAACTTTGAATCCAAACAGTCAATTAAACAGCAAATTAATTAATCAACTAACCCTTTCAGTAGTTGGAGATTTTTTAAAACTGCATTTCAAATTCACATTTACCTTTCAAGCACAAACAACTTAACAAACCGTGAACATAATTTATATTTTTAATGATCCCATGCCTTCTACTGAGCCAAACTTACTGTCTTTAACCCTATTAATCAGAAGATGTGTGCTTTCTGTTCTGGCAAACTTCCCCTCCAGCATGGCTGCAGCTGTAAGAGGAGGCAGGCCTATTGTTCAGACTAACAAGGGCCACAGAGGTCACATGCATTTTCACAAGAGCTTTGCCAGAGGGGTTGGGGAAGCAAGCGGCATACTGGTCTGTTTGGTATGGATCTACACTAAAGCTTTTTCTATAAAGTCTCATCATTCTGAGTCTATTATAAAGGAGGATAGATTAGATTAGGTGAGATTATGCAGAGAGGGGCTCCCTAAAAAGAGCAAAAATAACACACTCAGTACTTAGCAGGCGAGTCAACAGTGGGATTAAGCCCAAAAGAGCATGCTGAAATCCAACGCTAATATGCACAATGGTCGGTCATCCTTCCACTGGTTCAACATTTAAATGGTCTCAAACGTAGTGACTTCAGATTTCTCAAGCAATGTTAATAGCTGCAGCAGCAGCAACAAAAATCAGACTCGTGTTATCACATATCTGCCATAAAAACTGAAATTTCACAAATCTCAGAAATTGAGAGAGCTATTTATTTTGCTTCTCCTGCATCAAACTGTCATCCCTGTCTTCCCTCCTGTCAAGCCATCTCTCTCTCTCTCTCTCGCTTTCTGTGAGTACAGTTTGTACAATAACAACTCCTATCACCAATGCAACTGAAAATATGCACAAAGTGGTTGCACACGCTAACATGATTAAATGATGTGTGGTCTGGCGTCACTCCCAGCACCTCTCCCATCCCTCGCTCTCGCTCTGCTCTGTATCTCCCTCCTGCACGAAAGCAAACACACACACACACACACACACACACACACACACAGAGATTCCCTTTCCCTGAGCTGTGTTTTGAAAATAGAAGCTTCATATTAACAGTCAACAGTCAAGCTGACAGGTACAGTCAGAGCATTCTCTCCACCATAAAACCCCTCAGTGGATATCTGCGTGGTACACATGTTACTGCAGCTCCGTGTCACAGAGGTGGAGCGTCGCAAATCATCACACACACATGAGGAATGCAGGATAACATATGGTGGAAGAATACAGTGGTATGATGTAGAGCAAATAGTTATTTTGTTATTCAGTGAGCTGCATTCAGATCCCTTACTGAAACAGTACCACAGTGTAAAAATACTATGGGTAAAATTAGCTGCAACATAAGGTATGAAAAGTAAAATTACTGACATAAGCAGCTTCTAGTGTTGCATCTGGTCAAGGTGGAGGTAATTTTTAAGTCTTTATGTTGCCCTGTGATTAGTGTTTCCCAACCTGAGCATGAGATTGCAAGGCAAATCTGAAGGATCAGAAGGAAAAATAATAGGATAGAAAAAATACACTTCTTATACACTTATTTTGATTATTTTGACTGATTATATCATAATCATTTTCTTTTGAAATATCAGATACTTTATCAACAATCAACTGGTCGCTCCCTCTCTAAGTCACAGATCTCTTCCTGTTAAAAGGGAGTTCTTCCTCCCCACAGTCACCAAGTGGTTGCTCACAGCAGATCATTGAGGTTCTCGCTGTAATATCGTTGGGTCTTTATCCTGCATTATAAAGCTCCTTGAAATGACTGTTGTTGGGAACTGGCTGTATATAAATAAAACTCAGTGAATAAAAATGAATTTAAATAAAACTCTCGGAAGTTAGAGGTGAAAATCACTCTTTAGTAATTTATAGGCAACTTGTGACAAAGGGTTGGAGGTCTGCAGAAAGTCTTACATCCTGCACGTGAAAAAGCCCCCAAAAATCTGCATACAGCTGATCACAGGAGAAATATTACCTAATAAAGTGATTAACAGGGTGCAGGATTTCTTAGTTCTTTCACATAGTGGTAATAAGCCAAGAAGATCGAAAAGGGTGTCATTTATAACAATGTGTTGCTTTTTATCAGTTTTGCATGTGAACTTTATATCTGCAGAGTAGCACAAATTGCTTGAGTAATGCACTTAGTTACTTTGCACCATGAGTTACAATCTCAAAGTCATGGCAACCCTTTACAAGGTTGTAATTACTCACAGGTAACATAACAACAGGATTATTAAGCGCTGTTTGACACAAGGGTAAACCTCATGATTAAACTGCTATATCTACCCAGTGACATACTTTCTACCTCTGCACTCTCCTTACCCTTTGAAAATAGCCATACCAGCAGGGTGATTCATCCCAAGAGTTTATTCTCTTGAGCAAAGACAACACAAAAAGGACCTTGAGCAAAACCTACACAAACCTCCCACAGGCTCTGACCAAGGAGGAAGAGCCTTACTCGCTCGCCTTTTTTCCTGTTAGAGTGCTTCAGAGAGCTCACAGTACGCAGGAGCTGCTCGCCGCAAGTGGAATTCCCAAGCCGAATCAATAGCATTATGACATTATACACAATCTAACAGCCCTATTTACCAGCGACTTAAGTACACATTGTTGGTAAAAAGAAGCTTAGGCTGCAAACCTTTGGGACTGGGTTTTGTTTTACTCTTGTAACACAGATCATAATGGTCATATTTTTTCTGAAAGCAGTATATATCCCACAACTTTTTGGGTGTAAAACTGTGTTGTGCGCTATTTTTTGACTTCGGATTTCTTTCAGACAAAAGAAGCATCTGATACACAAGACTGTAGTACGTGAGTGCAGCTAGCTGAGACACACCAGCTCTTGGTCTCCTCACAGACTGGCCAGCAGTGCTGGAGGTAATGAGGCCTCTTGTGTGTCCTCTCTGATCTGAGAGTTGAATAATTTCCCATGTGGCACAGTCATTTCCAGCTTCCGCCTTTACTCTCACACCGTCGGGTGGGTGGGACAGCAAATAGCAAAAACCTCCACCCTGCGCTGACAACGTGTTGCCATTGTGAGTCCATAGGCTCAAACCTTAGCCTTCCTGCACTCCAGACAAAAAGAAAAGATTTGGCATAATGCGTAGAAGATACATTACATAAGACGTGGTTTTAAAATAAAGTTTTATTTTCTCCATTTATTGTCATGTTTTGTTCACAAATCTGTGTCCGAAGAAGCTTGTCCTTTCCACAGTTTTATTCTGCTGCGTGCTGATGGTTTCCATTGGTCAGCAGGAAACTGAGAGTTAATAAATGGTCTGCTTCAGCACCCAGACACACGTGCTGGGTTGCAGATCTCCGTTTCAATGTGTCTTTTGTTTGACGGCTGGTGTTTCAACATCTTCAACTTGAATAGCAGAAGGTCAGCCTGGTGGGGTCTGTGGTTATTCAGGAGCCCAACCTGGGGCCCCACAGAGGTGGGGTGATGGGGAAGGAGGGGACAGGACTGAGAACCTCCTCCTCTGTCTGACACCAAACAAAATCTTTCAAACAACTGAAAGTTTTAAGGTTCCCAATACAGGCAGCGCTCAATCAGCGTTTATGTTATGTGCCATCAAGTGCTTGTGATGCATGCAGGGCAAGACCAGGTGCATAAGGATGGCAGCTTCCTACTTTGACATCAACTCTAATCTTTCATTTAGCCTTTATCTCAATGTTCCAAAACAGTAAAGTCAAGAAACAAGACCACAAGGCCCTTGAATTAGATGGCAAAAATGTAAACAAGCAAGTGATGCTGCTCATTAGCTGCAGTCCCCACACAAGTTTTTCATGACCCCCTGGGTGCAAAACAGTGTGCCTTGCAGGCCAAACTTGGATGCTGCAGCAGCCAAAAGCAGACACGAGCAGAATGAACTTTTCAACAACATAACAAAAACAGGAAGAGCTCTCCTGGAAATCTCAATAAAAGAGGACGAGAAACATCTGCACAGATGTTTGTTTGCTTGCTTGATGCCCCCAAACTTTCTGTTTTGTAACAGAAATGAAAGTCATACAACTCTCACTCTCTCTCTCTTCTTGTTTCGCTCTCTCTCTCACTGACAATGGTTAGGAAGTAGAACAGGGAGCAGAGTCAAGCTTACTTTTTTCCACATGGCCATGCTTTTTGCTTCCTGGACAGATGTACAGCAAGTGAAAGGCATTCTAGTTCTATATGAGAGGCCCCCTCAACCCCAACTGGTTCCATATATTCAGACAGCAGGAATTTTGGGAGTCAACTTGTTAAACCCCTATGAAACTGTAATGACCCTGCAGCAGCAAGATAACTGCAGGCTGTGACAGAAATACGTTTTAAAATTGAATAGCATACATTAGCTGCTGTTATCAAAGTTGAGAAATAATTATTTCATGTGACATTCACTGAAATAAATCCGCGCAGTGTAGTGACCGTTATTGCCATGTCCGGTTATTCTAATGCTTGCATATATCACCTCAGTTCCACAGCACCGTTAAATCCACATTAGACAAACCATGTGCTTTGTGCACATCAGAAGCTAAAGGTAAGGCAAACCTCACATGAAGACCTTACGCACACACGCGCAACCAGACACGGTGCATTCTGCGAGCGAAATGCATGCAGCCTGCTACAATGTAGCCTCCAAGCCCCGACGCGTTGGAGATCAACGCGGCATCTGTTACTAACGAAATGCACAACCTGCTTATTAACAGCCCGCCGGTTCAGTCCCGACGCCGCGAAGCGCCGTGATAGTAAATAAAAAGCTGCGGTTTATTATTACAGGCTCCGACGTGCTGCTCAGTGCCAGTTCAAGTGGTCACTCTATTGTTGAGAAACAATCTGAGCCAAAGTGGAAACAAAACCTTTCTGAGACGAGGCTCGCAGCGCGACACCGGGAACAAGCAACGTTAAGTTTGCAGCTACTCACCGGGTTATTAAGCGGAGAAAGTCCTCGGTAATTTTCGGGCTCTTGTTTTTAAATATCTTCCCCCCTCACGGCCACTGAGAATGGGCTCAGCGTCAGTGGGTGAGTAACTGAATAGACTCGGAGAGAGCGCAGTAAGTTGAAGTGTCAAATTACATTGGCTATTCTATTACCAAAGGGACCCATGCTCGGTGGCTGCTGACAAAATGTGTCGCGGATTATACGCGAAGAAGCCATCAGGAGAGAGCCGGGAGCGGAGCCGGACTGTCGCTCAGCACAGCGGCCATATGGTATCTGGATCTGCTGGAGCGACCCGCTCTGAGTGTGGCTCCAACCGGGTCTACCGCATTGTGCAGCTATAATCTGGATTTGGGGATATTTAAACGGAAGATAGGTTTTCATTAAATAATTAGGCAATTAAAATGTAGGATGAACATGCTGGGTCTTTTGTATCTCGTTTTTGATTTAATAAACCCATAATGGCTATTTGTGGCAATTTCTAAAGCTTTATTAATTATAATGGCCTCTACAATGTCATATAAAATACTACAACTTCTTATACTACTTTTGTCTTACTGCCAATACTAGGCTGTCCAAATGCCAATGATAATAATAATTACAGTGGAAAAAATTGAAATAACTATTCAATGACAATAATAAATCCAGTATATAGCTCATATAACATAACCTATCAGTTTATCATTTGTATTAATATAAACTAAACATCTAAGCACCAATTCAATAGTAATTTAATAAACTAATAAACTGCAAAACGCGCGTGCACGCTCTTCGACCAGCGCCTTCACGCACACGCGCGCTGTCACCCCGCGATCCTTCCCGGTGCAGACGCCACCCTCCGTGTTTTGCAGGTCGCCGCTCTCTGATGGAAAGCTCTGAATAACAAAGACATGTTTGAGAGCAGCAGCGGCATCAGCAGCAGGCTGGGCTGAGAGCTGACGTCAAGGAGCCATGACTGTGCCAAGCAGCATCCAGACTCCCGGCCACCGCACACACACACAAACAAACACACACACACACACACACATTGACCTGCTGCTGCCCACTGTGGCCTGTTTGGAAGCAGCCATGTCAGAAGTTAGAAATACAGCACCCTGCTTGCTGTGAGTGACTCTTCAACTTTGATCATGGTCAGACATGAGTTTTCAGAAGCTTACACTCTTAATTTAATTACAAGTCATCACACAACTGATGGGCTACATTTCATCTTTTTGGACAGTCTGTCTACCCCAGCTGTCTAACTTACAGGGAGGGATGGGCGGTAACAATAGGCGCCATGTGTCCTGCTAAAAGGTGACAGGAAGCATTGAGTTCAGTCTGTCCCAAGCTTGTAAGCCAACTGTGAATGAGCTCATGTGACTACATCCCTTTAAGACTGGAGACGAAATGCTAACTGATTAACAAGAGTTACTTCAGAAAACAGGATCAAAGTTTTGACTGCAGGATACTAAAAGCCCCGTCAGTTTTATTGAGATGTTAATTACAATAAAGCCCTCTAGTGTCCAATAGGTGATTGTTGCAAGGTGCACTATAAACGGCAAAAAACTTTAGTATATAAAAAGCTACTTTATTAAATTACGACTGTTTGGCAAACAGACAAAAAGCAAAGTAAAACACTAGCAGTTTGGTTTGATTAAAGCCAGCCAAGCCAGCTAATGGTTGTAAAGCTACTTTAGTGCTCAGGTGTTGTATTCTTTTACACTTGTTGGCTTCTAATTGTCAGAACTGTACTTTTGAATATCCAAAATATGATTTGAGCTAGTGGAAAAATTTCCAATAGTTTAGGTCATTATTTTCAGGTAATTTTAAGTGTGATTTAGAGCCCCCACTGAATTCCTAAATTGCTACCTTTTAAAGAGCTTGAAATAGCTAATTCACCAATTTCTCTCTTAAGGCAGTCACACCCAGTTGAAAGAACTACAAATATGCAGTGAATTTCTTGCATGATTAAGTATTTCAGCCACCAAACTCAGCAGAGCCACGCTCCATCAAAATTTGGAATGTGGTCCACATTTCACCCCAAATTTATGACTTCATTATTGACAATTCTCAATGGTTTTGTAGATTAATATTTGGCAATCATGATAACAAATCTTTACTCTAGTAATTCACTGGCATGTTTTAAAAGGAATCGACCTGACAGACCTGTGATCACAATGTTGTAACACCTCCCGAGAGATGGTGTGATGAACGCCAGTGCAAGACAGACACACTGATCCAATTAGAGGGGAATTTCCCTTATCACAACTGGGTCAAGGAGACCTAGTCAAGCACAGTCTGTCTGCAAAACGCTTTAAAAAATCATATGCAAAGTGATGCTCAACCGTGCAGCATCATCTGGCTTGAGTGCAGACTCTGTGTGACATCAGATTTACTCGATATGCTTTACTGGCAGGGGCGTGCTGGTCTGGCAGTTAACAATGTCACACCACAGCAAGACTCACGCAGGTTTGATTGCTGGCTTTTTCTGAATGGAGTTTTTGCATCCTACCCACGTTGACTCTGGTTTCATTCTCTTGTCCGCAGCGGTGGATTAGAGATGATAAAGCTTGAAACCTCAAGGAAGCACTAAGGACAGCAGAGGTGGAGATCATGCATAATTTTGCTGATTTAAATATGCATGAATCAACATTTTTATTTCAACCACAAAAAAAAACAAAAACCTAAAACAAAACAAAAGCACATCAATATTACGCCAGAGACTGTTCATAGTAATAAATCTATAGAGAATCAATGCCTAATTCTGCCTTATTTCAGTATCTTTTGGCAAGCCATTTGTTGTTACAGTCCACAACTGTACTGCTTTGCCTCAGTCCATCAGCTTTCATCAGTTTCCAGCTGCAAAAAAACAGCTGTTTTTGGCAAACAAAACCTTACAGCACAAAAGCAATGTACGCAGGAAGCAACTAGCAGGAACCAGAGACCAGGGAATGTCAGTGAAATTTGGCAACTTAACAATTACAAGCTAAATAACTGCTAGTGATGCAAAGCAGGTAGCTGCTGAGTTAAAGTAATCTCAGCTTTGAGGCAAGCAGCTGAAGCATCTACCAGTGGCAGTGCAGTGAAGGGTTGTTGACACTTGATGTGGTGGATAGGATATTTGTGCAACCAGTACCTGGAATGTCCGCTAGCGACCAACCCTCAGTGACAAAGTCGTGCACAATGAGCAAATCACTTTGCGTAAATGTTTAGTGGCTGCAAGGAATTTGGCACAGCAGGGGTTAGCGCTAAATGCTAATATCAACATACAACAGCAAAAGTTGCATGCTGATGGTAAGCAAATGTTGTTCAACATCTTAGTCCAGCACAATGACTGTATAAAAGTTTTTCTTTTAAATGTTTTTTTTACATTTTTACAAATGTTATAAAAGTTTGTTGTTTTTTTTTACAGTCATCGGTCCAACATGTCAGCTTTTGCTAGCACTACAGACAAAGTGCTAATTTTAATGCCCAGGGAAAAGTTGTAGCAGTCTATCCAATAACTTGAGAGATACAAATTTTCAAATGAACCTCAAACTCAGCTGCCACCATGTGCACTAAAAAGCAGTTAATTGTTTGTTCCAGCTAATGCAAGACAATTATACGTCCATGGACAGTACCTGTTGGCAGTCAAAATGTGTACAGCGGTTAATTCATATTAATTCAATTCTTTCGACCTCTTGTATATCATATATAGCCAGTGCCCTGATTAAATACTATGTAACGCCCTTTTTTAAGCAACTCCATCTATGTTTTTCATACATTTTTATTTGGCTCTTTCTTAGCTCATGTAAATACATATGTGTATGTTTGTTTTGGTTGGTTCTGTGTCAGGAATTGTTTCTCATACAAATTATGTTTTTACAAGACAAATGTGCAACATGTTTTCAAAGAAATATGATGCTGTCAATGAGAAGAAAATATTTTGAATGCATGAATTCGTAGAGCTGTGCAATGTTCACGCTGAACCCGTCTGCAAACTGTCACAATTCAAGTGAAATAACTTGTTAATGTTAGGGAAAATATTGTCATCTTAGTAAATAATGTCAACAGTGGTGACAATAGACGGGCCATCTTGCATTTTTAATATGAACCACTGCTTTTTTTCTGGTGTTTTGCCACAGTCTAAAGTTGATCACACACAGGGTTTTGAATACAAACAAAAGATTTTGGAGACAAGGGAAGTTTGATTTTCCCTGTCAATTTAAATTATTATTATTAAATTTTATTTGAGGGGTTATTTGTCAAAAAAGGCTAAAGGTGTTCTGTCATACGGCTGCCATAAAGGTAGCTAAGTGACTGATAGCAGGATGCAAAGATAATGCCATATTTTAAGTTAAAATTGAATAAGCTAGAAAAGCTTTAAAAGCCCAAATTTAAATGACTTAAATATTCTTGAATTTCCTCACTGATATTTTCTTCCATGAACTTTCGAGGTGAGATATATATGCTGCTGAAGTTTTCAAATGAAGTACAAAACACATTGCTGATGTTGGACTCCTGCACTTCCTGCAGCTCCTTACATAAAAACAGCACAATGTGATCTTTGAAAGCGTGGGCAGGGAGATGTCTGTGTTCTCATTTACAGTTCCCACCTGGTTTATGAATGAACAACCGCCAGGCTCCAGAGACCAGCCCACATCCTCCGCAACCGACCAACCACTGGCTGTCTTCCAGTCAAAATGTGCTCTCAGTGCACGCTTTACTCCACTGTGGACCAAGAGCTCATACTGCTCAGTGGTATGTCCAAAAATATGGAGAGAAAGGGATCGCCTTCCAATCTTCAGCAATTGTTTGTGCATATTTTGTGTCACTTTCCCTAGATCAACATGAAAATGACTGCTGTGGATGACAGATTCTGTACTTTGATTTTCCTAAGCCCTTTTCATGTGCATCCTTCTGCAAACAAATGTGCTGCTGGGGTTCTGTGGGACTGTGTGTGACCTGGTGTCAACACTGCAGACTGCTAAGCTGTGGAGTCTGCTCAACAAATAGGAATGCAAAGGATGGAAGGAAACAGCAGGGCAATTAGGAGGGAGAGGACATGGCTCTGCAAACAGAGGAGACGATTGCACTCGATTTGACAAAAAGGCATGAGGGAAATGTGTTAAACCCCATTGATTCTCATTACAACAGAAGAGGCAGGCAGGAAGAGAAGAGACATACCTAGACAGGTTGTGGTGAAGCCTCCTGACAATTTCCCCTCCTCATTTTTCCCTTAGACTTTTTTTGAGCAGCACCAGCAGAAAGCTGGCTGCTAGCACCCCATGCTGCTCTGCTTTGGGGGAGCGGAGAGCCAATCAATGTGTGCTCACAAAGGGGGAAGAGCATTCAGAAAGCCAACTGTTCCCCCAGGCCACAGGCAATGAAGAAGTGGGATAGACAGAGGCAGACAGCAGGGAGAGAAAGAGGCAAGGGGGTTGACAACATGTTTCCTTTGCTACTATATACTGAGAGGAATAACATGATCACTGCAACAGTGACATGCAGCAAATATAACACTCTTAGATAGACAACAGTTCACTGCAGAGATACAGAGATTATTAAATAGCATCACAACAAGACAGCAGTAATGAATAATTTTATAATTTGTTATTTTATAGACTTTTTAGTCTGTAAAATAACAAAAAAAGCAAATTCACATATATCAGATAAATGATTCTGATAACTGGATACAGGGGGGAAAAAGGTATTTTTATTCAGTGTACAGGATAGATAAATTGGCAGCATCCATAACTCAAAATATATAAACACAAATTTTTCTCCTCCCATATACCAAACACTCTGGCAGCCTATTTAAGCCATTTCCTCTCTCTCTCTCTCTCTTTTTCCCTTTTTCTCTCCCTCTGACATTCCAGTGCAGCTGCTCGTGCTGCCTTGCTTTGCGGCCTGCATCCACCTGTAGGCTGGGGGGGGGGGGGGT
>VUQI01009816.1:0-19835 GCA_015106735.1 Paratilapia polleni
TCATGGACTACCTCTGCATAGCAGTCATCCCTGCATAAGCAAAATATAAGTGTGAAAGACAAAAATTAATCATTAATCATTTTCTACACCCTGGTCACCCTGACAAAAACTTTCTGGCTGAGCCACAAACCCAGTAAAAGACAAAGTTTCAATTTATAGCCAAATTCATCTAAACATAAAGATAAAATAAAACCTAAAAAGACACATTATTCACTCATTGGTTAACTCCATTGCTCTTGGTGGACTCAGCTCTGTCTTTGTTTTCGTTACCATTTTACTCCTCAGGTTGTGAAACCAGCACTTGGCGTGTTGTCATTTTCCTGAATATTAGAGTAATTTAGTTTGATCCCCTGTATCCAGATATTTGTTTAATTTGTTTTTAACTACTTTTCCCTTTCTGCAGAAGAGGCAGAGAAGGATCTACGTGGAAATGTGAGTAAATTCACAAAAATCCCTTTTACTGCTTCTCATCTGGCTTATCCCCTCCTGCGGTACCATGGGTACCAGTAGTTTAGTGTAATGCTGAAAATGTAAAAATATCATGGAGGAAAATACACAAAATACCACAGGTAAGATTTTAAAAAAGGTGTTTCAGACTTTAACAGAAACATAAACCAAGAAAACCATAAAAATGACTGCATGTAAATCTTTGTTTAATTGTTCAGTGCCCACATATTGTCATGTTTTAGGCCTCTCAGCTAATTATTATGGGACATACGGAGCTGTTTTTGCAGCATGCCAGATGAGGATGCTGTAGTCGATGGCTGAGACTGCTTTTTTCTTTTTATTTAAGCTCATCTCTCTCTTTCTCTGTCTCCTCTCTCCTTAGTAGGAGTCCTTTGGCTAGCATTGGAGTAGTGCTGTTGTGGTAGACCAACTATTTCTGTCTCCTCCCTTCTCTTCTTTTTTGTGGTGGATGTGTGTGCACATTGGTGTTGATCTCTGTGTGAATGGGTTGTGGTTGGTGAATGTGCGCATGGATATTTGTGTGTATTTGTGCATGTTGATGTGTGTGCGTGTGTTGGGGTCTATCAGGTGTCAGTTCCGGTGTTACCCCAGGCCAAGCGGGGAGACCGCTGGTCTTGGGACCCGGATGAGGAGCGAAAGCGTCAGGAAAGGTGGCAGCAAGAGCAGGAGCGCATGCTGCAGGTACACAGTATACCTAAAAGGGTGAAGCATGGTGCATGAGTCTGCAAAGTTAGGGGTTAAGTTTGTTATAGAGGTCAATGGGCAGAGCAACACACCCGCAGTGTGTGCTATAAAGATATATTGTGTTTTAGCAGCCGCATGTACAAGCCAGCTCTGTGGAAAGAAATAAGAGGTTCAGGTGAACCTCAGTCTGTGATGATTAATTAAGCTGTTTAATTATGAGGCCTCAGACTCATGCTACAAAGTGGAGGTGATTCACCATTTGCATATTTGTCTGTTTCAACAATTAACTTAGCAATTTAACAGCAGGTGTGGAAAGCTGTGCAATTTTTGAATTTTGCTGTTAAAGATTATCTGTAATATAAATTTCCAGAAAGCTTTTCACTTAAAACATATTTATCCCAGAAGTTGAAAGTTGTTTTTTTTTCTGTTTGTTTGTTTGTTTGTTTTTAAACTGCAACCAATAAAATAATTAGCTACTTAACAGACCTTAAAAATAAATCCAAACCATGCCAATGCACAGCAAGCTTCTCTGTGACAGTCAGTGACTTGCTCATCTTACAATCCCAGGTATTAACCACATTTCATTGCTGCTCGCAAAGCTTGCCTCCATATTTGTTTTGTATTGAACACATGCTCCTGTAAAGGCAAACCTCAGCTACCTCTGTGCACACTTTAACCAGTAGGTGGCGATTTTGTGCAGTGGAAGAACCTCTGTTTTGGTTTTATTCCCTCACTGTCTCCATCTCAAGCCACAGACAGAGGCAAGGACTCTGTCCAAAGCTGCTGCTGTTGCTGCTGCCCAAATCACCCTCTCTCTCCTCAAGTAATAACAGGTGCATCTCAAGTCCACACATTTGTCAGCATTTATTGGATTAGCAGTGTCCATTATTCACTGAGCTTATCTGCAGTGTTATCTGGAGAAATAAAAGTTGAAGCAGTGATGAGAATAGATTTCCCTTTTTTCCGGTTGTTGCAGGATGGTTTGAGATGAGATGTGCTCAAATGGATGAATGTCTGGTGCATCAGTGTACTCATTACTTGCCTCCCTGGTTGTGTCTGTGTTGTCATTGTGCTGCAATCTTGGTCTGTCATCTGTCTTACTTGAGTTGCCTCCTTTTTAATATTTGATCTTTAAGTGTTGCCTTCTTTTGGGGTTCCTACACAAGTCTAAAAAGAGTAGTCTTACCTTTTAGAAAAGCATATGAAATATATACAAATTATGATTTTTTTTTTTTTTAAATGATGTATTTAGGGCTTTTTATATCTTTACTGGATAGGGACTGTTATGAAACATACTCAAAACAAAAGAAATTTTAAGGCAGCTTTGGAAAATTGTGTAGGAACCCACTGTTCGACAGCTTCTGCATGGTTGGCTTTTGCCTTTGTCTGTACTGCCTGCTTTTTGTGTCTTTTGTTTGCTTTCTATTCCTAACAAGCAAATATGAAATCTGAGCAAGTTTGTAGCCATAACAGGGGATAGGAAGCCTTCACTTATGTCTGTAAATCAAGGTTCATATAATTAAAGTGCATACTGAGGGCATTCCACATGGAAATCTTACAGAGTGCACATATTATTGCAACTCTCTGTCTTCTTGGACCAAAATAAAAACTGTTCACAAGGAGAGAATTTTATCATCATCTGTTAGAGAAAGCCTTTTGAAAAGTCTCTCAGAGCTCTTTTGATGCCAGATATGTCTGCGCATCGTCTCTGTTTTCCAACTGCAGACAGTTTAGTCTTCCTCTTTGTTGTGCTGTATGTCATGTGTCATGTTGCCATGGTAACAGGAGAAGTACCAGCGCGAGCAGGAGAAACTGAAGGAGGAGTGGGAGAAAGCACAGAAGGAGGTGGCAGAAGAGGAAAGGAAGTACCATGAGGAGGTGTGTGGGTGTGTTTTTGCTTGGCGGCACATGATATGTACCTGTGATATGTTTTTTCTGCCTAAGAGTATCGGCTGAATTGTATATTATATGTGTGCATTTTAGATTTAAAATTTGTATTTCTGACTGCTAATCCCATCTGAGCACAAGTTTGTGGTTTAAAATTCGCCTACACTCCCCTTACAACAGGAGCGTCGGATACTGGAGGAAACGGTGACGCCTCTGACGCCCCACTCCTCAGCCCTGCCCTCTCCCAGTCGAGGGGAATTCTCCTGCACCTCTGATCCTCAGGACACCATCGTCCGTTCCCTGGCTGACTGGGAACGTAAACAGGAACTGCTGGAGAGGCAGTCGGTGAATAGTTCATTGATTATAATATAAGCTATATGCTTTCACACTGTATCAATTCACCTTAATATGAACAGTGGTCATTACTCTGACATATGACATGTTTTTTCATTACAAAAGGCATTTTTATTTGTTTTGGAAGTAGCTCCACAAATGGTAACATAAGCCCAGAGTACTTCCCATGAGGCAGACAAAACATGCATTTCTGTTTACACTACCTTTACGCTACCTTGTTGAGCTGCTGAATTTGGACAAAAAAATGTGCGATTTCCAATTTACAGTATATTCTCTACATGTGCAGTGCTCAACAAATTTATTAGACCACCTGTCATAAAAACGAGAAAGACCATCCAGCATCACAAAGTGCTTTAATGTGGATTCTTTCCTTTTCAGTGAGCTCTTAACGTTTTACCATTTTGAACAGGAGTGAAGAATTTCAACCTGAATTCACATTTTTATACCCAGATTTGAGCCGGCACACTGGACTTCTCTGAGAAGTCAGAAATTAATCAAGTATAAGATTCAACCACTAAAACAAATTTTTCTGTTCAGGAATGCAAGTAAATAACTGTAACTTGGCATCTTAATCAAAAAATAATAATGTGCTTTACTATTTTTTTCTGCTTTTTTGTAAAACAGTAAATTTGAAAATTCATGGATAACAACAATAATTATATTTTAGCATTAAAAATATAATTTTGATTGAAGAGCTTGTGCATACTGGTCGATTAACCATTACAGAAGCATAAAAATGATTTTGGTAATTACCAATACTGTTATTTAGGGCAGCTGTGGCACAAACCTTACATTGAGTGGGGGTCTAATAAATTTGTTAAGCACTGTATGTATTTCTAATGCGAAAGAAGAAACTGTTGGATGTGATAGATTTCGATAACTGTACTTGTAAGAACCAAGGTGATTAGAAGATGGCACACAGGTGACTGCAGACAGCAGTGAACACTAACATTACCTCATCAACTGATAGCAGCGCACAGCATGCAGAGCATTTCATTTCATTTAGCATATACGATAAGTTGAAAAGGCATAGAGCAAACTGTGATAATCTATAATATATACTACAGCAGGTTCCCAAGCTTATGCACTGTTATTAATCTTTGGAGCATTTTTAGTAGTTACTGAACAACAACAGAATCCTTCAGCGCTGAAGAATAAGCTAAATCAGATGTTTGATACAGACAATACTTGTTGGAAGAGTCAGTTCCTTATTAGCTTTGGTCTTTTCATTGGATTTATTACTAAATTCATTACTTTTAATTGCTCAAGTTATTCTTGAATGTCACTTGAGATGACATCCTGACTGTTCAGCTGACAGTTTGCTGTTTCTTACTGGTTGACACAGAGGGGCAGCACAGACAGTGTGGATCTGAAACGAAGAGAAAACGACCGGACTAGTGACATCAGCACCGCTGACGACAGCATGAAAACAGGCAGAAGGTTGGTTAAGGTTTCTAAAAGGAGAAATTTGTTGCATTTCAGAAGAAATTCTGAATCCACAGTGGCATTTAATGAGACTTGAAAGAAAAACACTGTTCTTTATTTGGCCATAAGTATGAGTTGTTTTTTCAAATTTGTGTGGAAATAAATTGAAAGTTTTAGCTTTTATTTGAGAGCCATTTTCATTTTGGATACTTACAGTAAATCTCAGTCAGCTTAGAAGAGATCTAGAAGAGATCAGGTTAAAGTTAAAACAATGAAGAAATAAACATTAAAATGTGATCAGTGAGACTGATCGGCCTGTTTTTATGTAATGAAACTGAAATCTTGTAGTATTTGGTCTTTACAGTATTTTGTTTTGTGTCTTGATCTCAGTGCTTTGTATTTTTTAGTAGACCAATCATTTCAACACATTTCTCTCTCTGTGATCATCAGCTCGATAAGTCAGAGCAGCAGTCAGGCTGAGAAACTCGGTCACAGCCTTCAAAACGGCCAAAAGCTTCCTCCAATGCCGGCCAAATCCTCGACTCCAGTCAAAAAACAACAAGAGCTCCCAGCAGACGGCAGCAAACCCAGCGGGCCTGCAGGAGGACGAAGGTGTGTGAGAGAAAAAAGGCTTCAGTGCAACTTCTGCCACAATTCTTGAATATTAGTTTGTAACTTCCTTTGGCTTTCCTCTTCTAAATAGTGGTGGATTTGAAGCATGTAAGCACATTATGCTGAATCTTATAGATGGTGTTATACACATGCTTTTTTTAAAATGAAAATCTGAAGTTTTCCTAGCACATATTCCTTAAATATGCTGTCTCTTCATGTTGCATTGCTATTTAGAGGGATGTTCATACTATGTCTGCACAATGTTGTCCCATTGTTTTGATTCTTTAATGTTGTTTTATTCCCTCATGTCCATTTTCTTTTGCTTTTTTAAAAAAAACATGAAATGTTCTTCATCTTTCTTTCTTTCTTTCTTTTAACATTTCATCCCTGGTGTAAATGCACATTTTAAATCATGATAATGGCAATCAACAGGGCTCTATTTAGAACAGAAGCTCCAGTTAACCTGTTTGGCCAGCAGGTGGCATTTTGTACCTGTTTTTTCCTCCATAGTCTTCCTACTGGTAAAGCAGCATTATTGCATGCCATGACAAAAGTGTTTTAAACGTTATCACGAGAATCATATACTATAGTAACACATAACAATGCATTTTAATGGATGAAGTAAGGTTGGATATATCCAAATATCACTGAGTAGATTTGACTGTTGCTCTGTCTTGGATTGGCTTATGTCTGACTCAGACAGCCAATAGTTTCGCTGTAACTGTGAGTCATCATCATGTTGCATGTTGCTGTCCATTTCCAGGAGTGGCCCCATTGATAATAACATGGGCTGCAGCTCATCAAAACCGCTCGCAGCATGCCCACCACCGTCTGACACACTGCCTCCAGCACCCAACAGGTATTGCATCACAAACAGCCCACATGGAGGGAAGGGAGTGTGCGATTCATTTCTGCATTGTCATTTTCAGCTTTGCTGCCTGCATTTCTCCACCCAGCTCATAACATTGTACCACTGCAGTAGCATTCACCCTCCAACCTGCGTGGAATTTCAATAGAATCAAAGAACGGTGGAGTCGAGGAGAAGTAGAGGTTTAGTCATTAATGTTATGTAATCTCTTTCTTCATTGTACAGGGAGCGCATTCACAAAGATAGCTGCAAACCATTATCCATCTTTCAAGAGGTCACTATTCTTTTATTTCAGTTAAGATCCCATTAAAATACAATTAACAGCACACAGAGGAGACAAAAAAACATATCTATATACCATGATGTCAGCTATGCAGAGAGCAAACACAGACTCTGATGAACACCAATGAAAGCAAAGAACAGCACGTACATTAATCTCTGCAACAGATATCTGCCTGCAGAATCTATAGGCAATGGATAAGATGTCTGGCTTTCTGACAGCACACTATCCAGTAGGTTCCCAGATTTCAAATACATAGACTCACAAGTTAACAGTTAACTGTAGAGAGGCAAAAGGGGCACCATAAAACAAAAGAGTAGAATATGCTTCACTTCCACACATCTTTTGTTTGGTTATCTTAAGATAAGATTATGTTTGTTTGTTCACTCTAAGATAATATAAACTTTGAGGATAGAATCTGATATTTTGGTCAGGATATTTATAGTTTGAATATAAGCAGTCCTGGATGATGAACTACATTTTTTTCCTTTCTGTGTTTCCTAATTTCCCAGAATGAAAAAAATGCTGACAAATAAACTGGTTATAAACTGGTTTTTGGTTCATATTTGTTGTCAAAGTAGCTTAACTGGTTCAATTTAAAGAGACAAGTGTTTAACATCAGTGTCTCCCCATTTCTCTCTCCTGTAGGTCTGTCAGTGGGAAGAAGCTGTGCTCCAGCTGTGGTCAGCCATTAGGGAAAGGGGCCGCCATGATCATAGAGACCCTCAGCCTCTACTTCCACATCCACTGCTTTAAGGTTGATGAAAAAGAGAGTGCTTATATTTGTCATTTTCTGTTTTATTTTGTACATTATATTATCCAATAGATTAAATTAAATGATCAGCAGTGTTAAAAGTTAAGAGTGAGGAAATTGTTTTTTTCTTACTGTTCCTGTTTTCTCACCGTTAACAAATCCCATGAAAAGACCAAAACCAACAGTCACTTTATTCAACTTGCCAGTAAAGTCTCTGTGTTCAACATGTGCAATAACAGCTCTATTATTATTCCAAATTATTTGTTAGTCAAGATACACTGTCCTACTTCTGAAAACTAACTAATGACTACTTCAGCACTTTGATTAATGTCTCCAGAAAACTACAGTACCTGGTTGGTTGAGTAAATTATTTTGGCTTCAGAAATGTATGAATATATACAGATAGACGGTTGACAAATTAAAGGAAAATGGGTTTGAGTCCACATAGAGAGAAGGGTCACTGTGAATCATTACAAAGTTGTTCTGAGTAATGACCTTTATCCTATGATGAAATATTTCTATCCTGATAGGAGTTGTCCTCTTCAGTGAAGAAAATACCCCCATTCATAGGGCATGAGGGTCACTGAATGGTTTGATGAGTATGAAAATTATGTGAATCATATTCTATGCCCTTTGCAGTCACCAGATCTCAACCCATTTGAACACCTATGGGATAATTTGGACTAATGTGCTAAACGGTGCTCTCCACTGTTGTCGAAACACCAGTGAATATCTAATATCTTGTCCTGTCCCCCCAGTAAAGTTTCTCAGACTTGGATAATCAATGCCAAGGTTGAAGCTGCTTCAGAAGATCAATTAAAGATCTTTCTTTAATTTTACAGTCAGAACATGATCTCAGAATTTAGATCATGTCACAGTACAACAGCAGCTGCAGTATGTGTATTTAACTATATGACTGAAGCTTTCAAGAATCATCAGTATTGCACTGCACTTTGCATAGGCCAATCAAAAGCATTTGATTCAGTAGATCGTGACATTTTAGTAGAAAAATTATTCTCAGTCAGTTTAGATGAACAGTCCATTAAATGGTTTCATGATTATCTTTTTGATAGAACTCAGACACTAGTCTCAAAAGGTTTCAGGACAAGTCCCCTTGACATTTGCACAGGTGTTCCACAGGGATCCATTCTTGGACCTCTTTTATTCACCCTGTACACAAACAATATTATCTCTGCCACCCAAAATTGTATATTTTTATGCAGATGACACTATTTTATATGCCACTGGCTCTTCCCTTGATCTGGCCATTGCAAATCTACAGTCTGCTTCTGATATATTTCAGAAATCTCTTCTCAAACATACATGTGTTTTAAGTTCTTGAAACTGTTGATTATTATAAATACTTAAAACTCTGGCTGGATGCTAGACACACTTATAAGACTCATGTGGAGCACCTATCAACAAAATTAAAGACAAAAATTGGGTTTTTGTATAAAAACAAATCCTGCTTCTCTTTCACTAGTCGTAAGATCGTTGTACGGTCCACAATTTTGATTGCACTTGAATGCGGTGATATTTTTATATGCATGCTTCTACATCTACCTTGAAGCCTCCTAGTGCACAGCGATTTATTACAGGTGATTTTTTTTTTTCCCTACTCACCCTTGTATCTTGTATGAAAAAGTGGGATGGTCCTCCCTCGTGAACAGTAAAAAAGCAGCATTGTACAATGTTTCTTTACAAGGCTCTTGAGCCTGACTGATTTATTGGCAGGCCAATATTTTGATTGATATTAGCTATTTGCCAATCTGTCGGTATCAGCATTTATACCAACCGATAAATGAAAATTTAAAATGTAAAGAAGAGACACTGTTGCATAGTTTGTCCACTAGAGGACACTCTGCAACTTCTCTGTTGGTAACACCTGTTTGGAACCACAAACAACAATTAGCTGATTCAAGCAGAGTCAGGCAGAGCAAAAACAAGTAAATAAATAACTACACATAACAAATGTTAGGGAAATTTGTTTATGTTTTGTGTGTCTTAAAGAAAAATAATATTGGCTGATATGTCAGAATATCGGTTTTTTAAATCACTAAATATTGGTATTGGTATCAGTTGTATCAGTGGGGCTCTACAAGGCTCTACTACAAATATTACCTGGTTACCTCTGCTCTTTGATTAAATTTATACACAGAACTTACAATGTCAGGTCACAGAACATTTTAACATTAGCTGTACCTCATATTCACACTGAACTTAGAAAAACTGGATTTAAATACGTGCTACAAAAAACTATGAAGATAAATTCTCTGATTTCATTGGAACATTTTTAAATGTTATATTTGTTTATGTGCAACTACCCTAACACATGCTTTTCTTAATTTGTGTGATGTGTCTTTGTATTATGTGTCTGTCTACTCCTAAACTGTATGTTTGTTGTACATAAGTCTCTCAAAAAAGATTTTGAGTGAGATAAGCTGTTTAAATAAAGGAATTAATCATTATTTGTCACCCATCTGTATGTAATCCATCTTGTTCACCTTTAGTAGGAATAAATGGTTTGGGGCTCAGTACTGTAGAGAGGGTTTGAAAGCCAAAAAGATTTAATTGTTTAAGTCTTAACACTTAGAAATACAGGCTAACACCAGGCTTCCCCTTTAAGATACACGTGTAACAACGTTTCCCATTTCCTTCTGTCTCTCTCCTCAGTGTGGGGTGTGCAAAGGCCAGTTAGGCGACACAACCACAGGGACGGACGTCCGAATAAGAAACGGCCTCCTCAACTGCCACCAGTGCTACATCCGCTCCCGCTGTGAGTCTAAACCCTCTCCCATGTCCTCCTCCTCTGTCTTTCAACCTGTCTGTGTCCTGTCTCTTGTTTTTGTCTCATTCTGTTTACACTAATTTACCTTCTCTGTAGTAATTTTGCATCCATAGATCAGAAGGGCTGTGGTCAGGTTCTACTCGCTGGTTCAAAACAAATAAACTGACATCACAAATAACTACAAGTCACAAGAAATAAATAACTCTCTGTTTACATCACCCTCAGAAAAGAGAAAGTTTAATCATTTTATAAAATTAGGGGGGGCGAAGGAAAGTTTATTCTTCTCCCTTATTGTTTGCTAATGTTGGCCATATTTCTTGTTTTCAGTGATGAATAAATGCAGATTTTAATAATGTGAGCAGCAGCAGTAAATATGGTGCTCATGAACCAGGTAGAAAAACAAAATTTATTTTGATTTATTGTTTTCAAAGTAAACTTGACACTATTTTATGCTAAAACTTTTCAGTGTGTTTCAAAACTTACACTCTTTATTGCAGCCCCACCCACTGTGAGGCTGATAAGACAAGTGTATTTTAATATGAAACTCCTAGCCAATGCAGCTTTAATAAAGGTGTGTCAGACACAGTGAAGCTGAAGCAGGTAGAAGGAGAAAGCACTTGGAAGAGGATGACAGAAACTTTCTGCCCCTTTCACCTTTACTGCAGAATGGCAAAACTTTTTTAAACAATACAGCTTGTGCTTCAATAACCTCTCAGCAGCCGTTATCATTTGGGGATCAGTAAACCACAAAATCAAATCAGAGCCTCTATCAGAAGACTCCTGAGTCTTTATCTCAAATTAAGAAGGTCTTCTTTCATTAAAGCTGCATGTCCTTGAACGTAAAGTCCCAGAAAAACAATTGTGGTTTATAAAAATTGTCAGTTTGATTCTCTTTCTCTCTCTTTCCTTTCCTTATCAAGCGGCCGGACAACCAACTACATTGTGACGCTCGACTGACAAGCACAAGGTTCAAAGGAAGAACCCCCATCCCTGTTTTAACCTGATTATCTGCAAATCACGTCCTTTACAGCGTGTCAAAATCTTTGCATCCTCTGCAGCTCGATAACCATCGACGATTCATCATGTGGCCCAAACCTGAACAAAATAAAATCATATGTGTGTCATCTGATGCATGAGTGAAATCAGGATTTGATTGGTCCTCATGCCACCACAGACTGTGTTTCATCATGCAGCAAGAAATAGAAAAGACTGCTCTGAGGCGGCGGCCATGTTGAAAAGAAAACACATCTGCAGATGCTTCAAACACAGGTAGACTATGTCAGTGCCCTGTGCTGTCTGAATGAACACACAAAAAGAAAACAGGATGTTCAAATCGTAACTAACTTTGGAAAAATGTGAATTCTTGCCAGTATATAACATCACTTTTTATCATTTAAGAGAGATTTTCTTAATTTGGAGGGATAAGAATCCAAAAACTGAAAAGAAAATAGATTCTGAGGTAAGGCAGCTAGGCAGGCAGAGAGGATGTAGCCTAAACAGATTTAATCTGGAAAATATTAATAATTTTATCCCCCTTCAATAAGCTAATAGATTAAAACAAGCAGATATACAAACTTAATTTAGAAAGTGCAATAAAGGTCACTATTTAGACACAAATACAGTATAGAGTAAGTCACTATTTTTGGCCCTCATAGTGACCTCCAATGTCTCTTGTTCTGTACAGAATAAAATTAGCTTCAAATATAAAGACATAGATGGATGTAGGTTCATCATTAGGGCAATAACAGGACTTAAAAGCTGGTTTTGTGCTTTTGGGTCACAGCAGGTTGTTCCTCTTCCAGTCTATCAGCTTGGAAAGTCAAGACTTCAATGTGCCTTAGGAAAGCAAGGTGATGCAGGAAAAAAAAAACACCAGCTATATGGTGTTTTATTTCTCCTTTATTTTGTTTTATTTTTGTGGAGGGATTTGGCAAAATTTAAACTGCAGACAAAAAGGCTGCAGCCCTCCCTCACATCACGCTTTACTTTAGCTGATAAATACTGTTTATTTTCACAGAAATTTGATTTCATACTCCCCCTCTGTGGTTTGTAGTGGTACAGAAATGCAAAGAAAGGAATACATTCAATGTCTATTTGGTAAAATACTGAGTATGCATACTGCAGGGGAAACCACTGATTTAATTTGAATGTTTTATTCTAGAGTGATATAGACTTCTCTATGCTTTTAATTGAGGTAATTTTGATAATGGCTCAATGGTAGAATTCATTTATAGATTGAGAATTTAAAAAAAAATCGCCAGTACATGTTACTACTAGGTAAAGAGCAAAAATAATATACCAGCAGCAGCTGCACCTGTGCAATACTTGGTTGGATGAAAACTAAAGATTTGTTGCGCTGGCTGCACATTTTCAGTCACTTGCTTCTTTTTTAAGGTGTATGAGAAGAGCTCCTTCTGTTATGTGTTGTGGATGTAAAGAAAAAAAATGCACGTTTAAGCCTAAAACCAAATGATTTGCTGTATGAAAGCAAACTAGCAAACAGCCTCCTCTTTCTCCTCCTGAACTGTGTCCTATAGCCAAGCTTCCCCTCCGGGGTCATCTCTCTGATTTACAGTATTTTTAAGCTTCTGTTACGATTGTGTATTTTTTTTTTTCCTCATTTAGTTAACGAATAATTCTCAGCCGAGTCTCTTATAGCGGGATCTTTGAGACGGAGCTCTATATTCAGACGGTCTTCGTATAACAGGATAGTTGGGGAATGAAACATTTTACGTCTGTTCTGTATTTATTGTAATATTCACCTGAGCACTATCCGAAATATAGATTAATTTGATGTTTAAATGCATTTGCATTTATAGCATACTGTATGTTTATAAATAAAATGTTATACATTACAGCACTGCTTCTGTCTTGTCATTTTGCAGCAAATATGCAGAAGAAACAGTAAATAAATACTTTAAATATACATTTAGTAAGGTACAAATGTGATAAAAGGGCCACATAGTGCTGGCCTTCAGGTCTGGAATGAAAAAGCGTGTAAATATTACGACAAGTCATTTCATGTGTTATCATAGCGCATTTTTTGCTTTTCGTGTGTCTCGTTACTCCATGTACCAAACACTGACCGTAACCCATTTTGGGTGTCTTATTTAAAGCCATACAGTGACACGGGAATAGTTTAAAATGCGCAGACTTAGGCAAAATGTGCCTGAAGTGGCGTCCTTTTTGTAAATAACCCAATGATATCATAGGTTGGTCAACCCATTGATAGAGGTAGCCTTTTTTACATGTGGGGCTTTGTGACAGCAGCATAAATTATTGACAAAACACAGCCATCTGTAACAGTGCTTGTAGCAGATACTAAAACAATACTTGAGTTGGCTAAGAATGGCCTCAGAATAAAATCCTGAACATTTATTTGGTCTTAAATTCAAAGATGAGCCTATTAAATTCGCTATTTTTTTGATTAAGGTGCGTTTGTGGTTTGACTTCGTAAAAATTGAGGCTAAGTTAAAAGATGTAAATCGATAGAGTAAATGACTTATACATTAGGAATTCTGTGTTTTCTAGATCCATCACAGTCACAACGTTGACCAAAAAAAAAAAAAAAGACCTCTATGATATTTATAGGCTGGTAGCAGTTAATCCCAAATTGTTCAGATTGGGTCAGAAAATTGGACCCCACAGACAGAAAAAAAAAAAAATATCTCAACCGATCAACCATTTTGGTCCATAGCCTAATATTATTGGTATGTGTCGCAGCATCTGACACCTTATTTACAGTCTTAAAAGTAAACCTGATCAAGCTTTATTTCCTTAAAAAATTTAAATGTGTTTGTAAGTGTTTTAACCTGATTTCCAATTCAGATTAAATGCTATTTCCTCCGAATTTGAATGTTAGAAGGAAACATTCAAATTCCTAGAAACCATTGCCTTCAAATTAGCAATGGTTTCTTAGAGAAGGGATGAATGTTTTAAAAATGTGTCTAATTTCAGTAAACCTACTAAAGGCCAAAATACTTTTTTCCCCCATTTTTTCGTCTTCCCAAAAGTAATTCTGGAAAAAAAACGAATTGTGAGACGTTGCGGTGCTGAAATCTTCGACCTTTTCAAACCACCACTTAAATGCTTTAAGGATTGTATACAAAAAAAAAATGCAAACTTGCTCAGTGCAAACAGAATAACTGATAATTTTCTCATTTTTTTTTTTATCCCAAAGAAAAACATGACAAAAGCAACGTGGACTATTTTTTTTTTTTTATCATCAACAATCATTTCAATGGTACACCTGGAAAACTATGTGCACATGTAGAAATATTTCCTTCTTAAATATAAGCATTCATTACCTACATATAAATAACTTTCAGATCCCGGACAAAACATGTTACATAATGCTCACAAAATGGAAGGGAAATCATTGTAAAATCAGACAAAGAGACAACATGCAAATTATATAGAAATAAATACAATGTTTGCATCCATTCCCTTTTTTTACCCAAAATAAATTCTTCCGAGGGAATTTTGTAAAACATCAAAAAGACTTGTATGATCGATCTACGAGGGAGTATGGCCTATGGTTCAACTATAGGAGACAATAATACGTATTAACACTATACAATTTGAGCCACAAAAACACTGCCGTAGAAAGACACACAAAACATACAGATTTCCTGTCAGAGGTGAACATTGCAGTAAGTTTGTGCCTTTTTTCTTGAGGAAATAATTGTGTTTATATCGATAATTTAAAGAAACTAAACTCTCAGCAGCCTTAGAAACCAAAACACAGCTGTAAGAGGCCACTTCCACACAGCAGGTTGTGTCTCTAGAGAACAAAACAGCAAAATGCGTCAGCGTCTTGTTGGATATTTGTTGTTTCATACCATATGTTTGTGGAGAGCATCCTTAGTCGTGGATATTAAACGTCTTTGAACCAAACAAAGCATCTGCTGAACACTGACATTTAATGTGACTAAATGAGGCTCCTTTGCTCACTGATGGCACTGCGCGTTTCCAGTGCGCCGACGTTTGTTTATGCCCAAAATCTGAATTAAAAAATATTCATCTTAACAAGTCAATTGATCCAATATTAAGTCTTGAACATGTTTTTTTTTTCCAAGTTTGTGGTATTTTTTAAATATAGTTTAGGCTTGAATAATCTCAATGGATATTCAGATAGCATTACTAAAGAAAAAAATACATTTTTCTGTCTTATTTTTCAATGTACTTGAAATGTACTTTCGAGACATGCTCGAAAATATTTCACCCAATTTGCACTTGTTTGAAGAAAATAAAAACTTTATTATTATAAGACGATCTGACTTGTCAAGATGGATATGTTTACCGCAAACTGCGAACTGACCACAAGAAACAGCGCAAGGCGTAAAAATAAAATAAGAGTAGTAATCTTTTTCCTAACTGCTTTTTATTGTCCTTAAATCAGTCTTGGGCGATTGCTTTTCAGTCTCCGGAGAAGGAGGAAACGTATCTCTTTTCTCCTGCTCTGCTTCTCTTCTCCCGATGTGAAGCTTCATTAGAACATGCTGGTCTTTACTAATGTAGCTTTGGCTCCGTTCTGTCTTTGCAAAGACGACAGTACGCTGGCGAAGGGCCCGCCCAATGAGTCCGGGATAGAGGTGATGGTCCCCGGTGCGGTGGCCCAGCCTTGGCTTGGTGCTGTCACTCCCATGCCGGTGGATACGGAGGTCTTCACTTGGTCCGCCTGTCCGTTCCCGGTGGTATTGACTTGGCCTGCAGTAGGGCTCGGTCCGCCGCAGTTGGAAGTGGGCACGGGATTTGGTCCCGGTCCTCCTGTGCTGTCGGGGTCGGTGGTTTTGGTCTCTTTGCTGTCTTCGTCTCTTGAATCTGACTTCTTTCCAGAACTGGACTTTGCAGCAGCTGCAGCAGCTGCAGCAGCCCGCTCCTGCTTGCGGAATTTGGCACGTCGGTTTTGGAACCACACCTGAATAGTGGTAAAAAGGTGGGAGTGGAAATGTTAAACGACCATGACTAAATTGACATTTTATGTGACAATTCATATTAAATTTCTAGATGACTGCCAAAAGGAAAGGGGAGAAAAAAGTTCTAAAGTATCTAAATCATGTTATTCTTATAAAGATGCTTTAATCTCTGAAAGTGTACCTAAAGAAAGGTAGTCTTTTGCTAATTTGTGCACAACAGTAGGTAGTCAACACTTCATCATGTGAAAGCAGTTCAGCTTTTACTTCATTAAAATATAGTGAAAATGATTGATTAGACCCAGTATGTTAAAATATTTCTCATGTGCATCATATATCCACCCGTGCGTAACTGTGCGTAATTGTGCGTAACGGGAGCCGGTTGGTGCCTGTTGGGGAGCCGGTGGTTGTGTACCTGCACTCTGGCTTCAGTCAGATCGATTTTGAGTGCCAGCTCCTCTCTGGTGTAGATGTCCGGGTAGTGTGTTTCAGCAAAAACCCGCTCCAGCTCCTTCAGCTGTGCGCTGGTAAAAGTGGTACGAATGCGCCTCTGCTTTCTCTTCTCGTTCAGTCCGCCATGATCCGTGAAGAGTTTGTATGGAACTGTAAATGAAATGTCATGGTTACACGTGCAGTGGTCTTATCGGTGCAGTAATGGGAAGATATGAGGGTGTGCAAATGTGATGTTGTCAAATGGAAGTAAATTCAAATTCGATATTTTGTATAAAATCCGGTTAAGAACGCTGGGCTAAAGCTTCCAATTGTATTATGCCTTTGATTACCTTTGAATTAGTTCAGAATTGATAACGTTGCAGACCTGTGATGGGGTTAATTGTAATGTTAAACTAATTGTTCTCCTCAGATCGAGGCTCAAGTTTGAAAACTTGTCATAATGTTCCCATCCGCCCCGCTTGTTGCTACTGTAACTCCAATTCGGTGTCAATAATGAGCTTTAGTCTTTGGTTATCTAATTATTTTCGAAGCTTTATGTCTCATCTCAAAGTAAATAAATTATGCCTATCATTTTGGCAGCTTAAGATAATTCTGTTGGCGGTTTTGGGTGTGACTGGGATAGTATAACCCCGTAACCGAATTACCGCTTGCCTGCAATCGCTTCTAACGTGATAAATTCTTTCATTTGTGTAAGCAAATTTCGTTTGGTAAATACTAAACACATTTCCATTTTCAAATGCAATCAAGGCGTCCTATAATACACCGGGTTGAGGCTCTGGAGCCGCTGCTTACCTGCGGCGTACGGGCTGCTCTGGTGGTCCCGCAGGGTCCCCAGACTGCAGGACCCCGGCGTGAGAGACGGACAGCCGGAGGTGGCCCCAAAAGTGGTCCTGATGGGATTGTACTGAAACCCACTGGCTTGACTGCACGAACTGAAGTCCGCATAGGCCGATGCCAAGCTGGAAGTGTCCATCCCGGCCATACATGACTCGTAGGCAGAGGAATTTAGGTAAGAATACTCCATTTTATACATTTGAGAAGGCTCGGTAGAGTTAGAAAGCTGCACTTCCCTGGAAAAATTGTCAAACAAAAGCACCCAAAAAATGGGTTTGAAAGAAAAAAATAATAAAACCAAAAATGATGAGGACGCGCGGTCTGAGTTTGGGGGGAAAGATGACTTGTTTGGTTTGAACTGGTTGGAAAAAGGCTGGACGGTGGGTAGATGTTCACTGCTCAGCGCCTGCTCCAAAACTGGCCTCCTTTATAGGAACCTAGCCCTGTTTTATGAAAAGCCCCCTAAGAGCCGCCTAGCCCGAGGTCTCTAGAGCATATAGTCCTCATAATAAACTTGGCTCTTTCCGCTTGGACAATAGCAAAGCGTTTGGTCTTATTGCTAGCGCTTTTTTACATGACAATAACTCATCAGTCTATTGGGCTGGCACTGGGGGCCCGGGCTGTCCAACCTCCCTATCATTGATCCCCTGCATCTCTAATTAGAATTTAATACCTCGCCATTACGCACCCCTCCACCACCACCACCGCCGCCGCCCACCCCTCTACCCATCCACCCCACTCCTCTCCAACCACCATCTTGCCCTTTAATTCAATCACACCACTTGGAAATAATGAAAGTTGGGTGACGATTCTCCCTGATCCAATTTTCTCCAAGCTTTTAAGCCTTTTAAGCGACCGTATACCTTGGGCAGGATTTCACATAGTATTCCCCCTCTACCTCTTCTTTCTGCCCGTCTGCTCCGACTGTTTTCACTGATCTTGACTCTGGTCTTCTGCAGTGAAGCCAAACGTGTCAATTTTTATCTCTTACAACGATCTATATTTTTATTGGGTTTAAATCATCTGTTTCAACAGCACCTAGTTTAAATAAAATCTTTGCACCTGTTTGTTTGTGTTTGAGAGAAAGAAAAAAAAAACCCGAAACGAACAAATATGTACTGAGGTGAATGATTTCATACCGCTGAATGATTTTAAACCTGAATGTGGGCTTCTTTTTAAAAGAGTCTACAACATACCTGCACGCAGTATCGCCTCTGTTTTGATTTAATTTTATTTTATTTAACATGAAACTCTCAGTCATAGCTCGATCTTTAAATCAGGACACTGCCATTTCTGGTTCATGACTCTGTTGCTGTTATTGAAAAATAAATAAATAAATGAAAGCTAAAAATTGTGTCTATGACTCAAAGCCCAACATGTTGCAATTTATGCACAGTAATGAACGTGTTTTCCGGCTTCGGTTTAATACTATATTTTGCCTTTTCTGCCAACATTTTTCCGATTCTTTCCCTGCTCAACTGCAGTATAATCTCTGCGAAACTTCCGGGTGTATTTTTATGATTCAAATGAGTTTGTAATTGTCTTTATTACTTTCATTATTCCGTTTATTTGGCAAATAACATCTTTCTAATGAAAGTAACGAACTGGCGAGGCAGTCATCGGACCTCTTAGGCTCACAATATTGGCTGAGTGGTTAATTTGGTTTGTGTAATAAGGTGAACCATTTTGTATGGCGCTTACACTCTCGTTGTGTTTCTTCTTCTTCTTTTTTTTTTCCACTGGACCGAGTTCAAGTCCTCTGTTGAAGCTGCGGATTTTTCCCTTCAAATTATCGAAAACGAAAAGAAGAAACAGCAATTATGGTGCATTAATTTACTTTAGCAGATAATGTTTGATTATTGAATTCATTAATTTGTTCATGTTTCGGTGATTGATAAGTCTGGTGGTCCTACATCGAACTGTTACAGTAATATTCCTATAATAATCATAGGGGGACTGGGAATATGACCATCAATGGAGTATATCAGTATTTTGTGAGGCTGTGGTATCAGCTTGGACATTGGATATTACAAGATGTTGTCTCAAAACCTATTAAATGCAATCATAACATTTTTATAGATCTTTTTTCATTGTTTCTTGTGTCTCTGGCACCTCAGACTTATTTAATTAGATTTTATCACAATATAGATTTTTTAAAATAAAATGATTAAAGAAAATATATCATTTTTACAGGCTGACATAAAAAATGTAGAGGTTCATTGGAAAATACTTGCAGGTCCATTTCTGAAGGCACTCATATAGATTTGATATTTTAAATACTTATTTTTGGAGAATAAAAAGATCAACTAATCTCAGTTTTTAAATAAAGAATCGGTATCTATATATACTGTCCATCATTCAGCATGACATATAAAAAATACTTAAATATACTTGTATTAAATAGCTGCGTTTTAGAGGAATATTGACTTGTTTTACTATTTAAACCAGAACAGAGGATAATGTGATGCTGAATATGGCACCAAACACCACAAGATGCAGCTCCCGCTAAAAAA
>VUQI01009823.1:16486-28553 GCA_015106735.1 Paratilapia polleni
ACTCTAGTTTGGTGCACACCAGTTTTCATGGTGACTTTAGTGTTTGATTGTACAATCATGTGAAAAAGAAAGTACACCCTCCTTCAATTCTATATTTTACATAATAAAAAAATCATCTAGTCCTTACCAGGTTCTAAAATTAGGTAAACACAATCTCAGATCAACACATGGCATATTACACTCCATTACTTATTTAACAAAAACAAAGCCAATTTTCAGCTCTCTTAAGGTCCTGCCACAGCATTTCAGTTGGGTTGAAGTCTGGACTTTGTCTGGGCTATTGCAACTCCTTGATTCTTTTCATTTTCAAACATTCTGTTTCTAGATTTGCTGGTGTCCCTGGGATCATTGTCCTGTTGCATGACCCAATTTCATCCACACTTTAACTGTCAGACAGATGGCCACACATTCAACTCTAGAATACTTTGGTACACAGAGGAGTTCATGGTCGACTCAATGACTGCAAGGTGCCCAGATCCCGTGGCTGCAAAATAAATCCAAATCATCACCCCTCCACCACGTGTTTGTCATTTGGTATGAGGTGTTTGTGCTGATGTACTGTGTATTATGACCAAACATCTCCATTCATCTGTCCAAAGGACACTGAGAGAAGAGGATTTCTCCTTTCAACCCTTTCAAACAAATCATACTTATTGAACGAACTTTAACATTTAACATGCTAACTGAGACCTGTAGAGTCTGAGATGCAGCTCTTGGGTTTTTTGCAATTTCTCTGAGCATTGCATGGTTTGACCTTGGGGTGAAATTTCTGGGACTTCAAGTCCTGGGAAGATTTGCAGATGTCTTGAAAGTTTTCCACTTATGAACAATCTCTCTCACTGTACAGTAAGAATGGCCTTCAAATGGTTTGGAAATGGCCTTCTAACCCTTCGCAGACTGACAGGCAGCAACATTTTTTTTTTTCCTCTAAGATCATTGCTGATGTCGTTCCTCCTTAGCATTGTGTTAACATACACCTGAATGCTCTAGACCAGAAAATTGCCAAAATTTCTCTTTTATAGGGCTGGCCACACTTGCTGATGATCATTTAATCAAGTGCATTTTATTAGCAACACATGGCTGCTACTTACCCTCTTCCTATGGAAACAGTAAATGTGTACTTGGTTTTTCACACACTGCTTCTGTATTTTGGCTTCGCTTTTGTTAAATAAGTAATGGCATGGTGAAAAATGTCATGCGTTTTGTTTGCTAGAACCTGGTAAGGACCAGATGATTTTTTTTTTTAAAAATTATATCCTGATATATAAAACCTTGGAATTGAAAGAGGGTGTATGTGCTTCTTCAAATGAAAATCATGGATGGAAATCAGACAATCATATCAGAAATAAACACCAAACTAGACCAGCTGAAAACAGTTTGAAAAATTTAGCAATTTTAATTGTAGACAGACCTCCTGCCTGCATAAAAATCCATTAGGGGACATGGCTGCCCCTGTAACAATATGCCGCTCATACAAGATTAAACACAGAATTTAACGGTGAGTAAAAGAAGCTAACAAAATGCAATCTGGTTCAAACCATAAACTAGTTTTATTCTATTGAGAAGAAGTAATGTCTCACACACCCTTTGTTTAAAGTTCACCTTTGTCTTTTTTCAAAACTTAAAAATGCTGGTTTTCGCATCAGTAGATAGCGTTTAAATTCATATTAATATATGGCCCTCTCGACAGTGTTTGTGGTGGTGGTGCCTTTTAGTTCATTTTTTATGCAATTATCTGAAAAATAAAACTGCTTGCTGAGCAGTTAATTGTATTAAAAGACTGACCAATAAGCCTGTGCTACAACTTTGGTGAGTGTAATTGCAACATGTAATTAGTCTATTACTTAGCACTAATTAGGGGATATCTGTGCCTGTGCAAGGCATCCATAAAATCTATGAAATCATCTTGCTAAACTTGTCAGTCACTTGTGGCTCCAAAAAACAATGTGGAGACAAAATGCCAACGTGGAGGCTTCAAAATGGGAGTATAGATATTTTCTAATGTAGTTCTTTTTTTTTTGTTTGAGTTTCAAAGCTCTACAGAAGTTCCAAATGTGACTCAGATAACACTGTCAATTGTAAAACTGAATCTGGTACTTGTCACTTCAACACCTAAGCAGAAGCATCTTTCAATTATATTCCCATGTCTCCATGTAGTTGAATAACAAAAATGATTTAAGAATTTAAAGCACAGTGTCTGATAATAGATTCAGTAACAAAAACCCTAGCAGATCATCCCTCAGTATCTTTAGAACCAGAAACTGGATATAACTGGTGATATTTTGGACCTCAGTAAGGGTCTGCTTGGTGGGACTGTATATTTGAGTGAGTGTGTGTGTATCTCCATGCCTTGTGTCTGATAGTTGAGTCTTCTCATCTCCACAGGGTCCGAGGAGTGGGCCAGCAGTGAGTCCTTAACACCCGCCAGGTGCTCATCCTTGGCTGGAGACGTTCGTTTCCTGGGGGCAAAAAAGAAACGACAGAATTTAACATTGATAACAACAAAATAAAACAGGTAATAATGACTCAGAGTTAACAGATTTTAAAACTTTGTGTTTGTTTCTGACACAAAAAGTAAAATGATGGGACAAAAATAATAATTTTAGCAGTGCTCTGATTTGACACCAGGTCTTGTAGTGAGAAAAATGATCAGGTTATCCTGTTAAGAGTGCATATTCACTTTAAAGCTACAAACTCCAGCATCTACTTTCATTATGAGGCTTGTTGTTTATTTGATTGAGTATGCTTTACAGACAGTGAAAAGTGTTGCTGAATGTCTGAGGAATGAAACTTTGGCTGCTGGCAGTATCTAGTTTGCCGAGATGACAGACAACAGTGACCCGGATTCCTCTGACTTTGATTTTTTTTTTTTTTTTTTTAAATAGGAAATTTAATTTAGGGATCAAGAAAAGTCTCTTCCACACAATTTATGCAATGAAAATAGACTTAAAAATCTTTCCTTGCTGATTACAGTGCTGTTCAGAAACAACCCACCAGCCAAAGGTAACAAGCCATCGTTAGATGTTCCATTGCATCTAAATTGATTGAAAACTGAAAGGACATCTCTTATTTCTCACCACTTCTAAACTCAGAAGGCCAGCCAATTCAAACCCTTCTTATTATAAGGTGACACTATTTCCTGCACCAATGTGCCTCCCTAGCATGTGGGAACCATACCTTCTGACTGTCCAGCATACCGGTTTAGGAAGCCAGCATACAGTACACCCATCCAACAAAAATACTGAAATTTATCAGTTCAAAGGATATTGGGAACTGTAATTTATAATTAATTCATAATTCTTTTAACGATTATTGATGTGGCTGTTACATTTCTTCACACCAGCTGTACTTGGGAATATTAAACATTTGTATGCACTACTGTTTACAATACTGCATGGCTGTATGTTAGTATGAAATGAACTGTGATTAAATTAAAAAACAGAAGTTTCTTTCTTCATTCAGCCACACTTTTAGAATGTTGGTTTTAGACCAACAACTGCTAGTTTCAAAGATTTTCAGAAGTTAGCAATAGCGTTTCACTGGACGCACCTGATTTGCATAAAGTAGCCTGGACCTTAACTTTATGCAAATAAGGAGTGGGCAGCTCAACACCCCCTCCCTTGCAATGTGACAACACAAGAATGCATTGCATGGCTGCTACATACCCTTGTGGAAATAAACCCTCAATAAAACTCTCCTTTTAAATACAAATATGACACTGACATTCATCTGCCCAGCTCATAAGGCTATCCCTTTAAATTAATTGTTATTTTACTCATCTCAAGTGCAATAAATTGACACTCACATTATGGTTTAAATGCAGGCAATCTTCAGCTTTTGAGCTTGAAACACAATGTCCTTTTACTTTTAAAATCTCTTAAAAACGGCATATTTTATATATACACACACAGTATATACTGTATATACTGTGTGTATATATAAAATTATTAATTTATATAGGCAGTGCGGGAACAATTTAGCATTTTGCAAGGTGGAACGTAAATCCACCCCAAAAATCGTCAATAAGCCCACACATACTTAAAACAAATATATACAGGTGTATATTCAGCATATATTGTGCAGGTCAGGCAGGTAACACAAGCACAAGAGTGAAAATGCTGTTGTGATGTCGGTTATTGCCTCTCGGTGATATCAGGATTGGATTTTTCCAGGTCTAGAATTTGTTTTGAAAGCTGAGGCTGCAGGTGTGTGAGGGGTTGAGAGGTGAAGAAAGCACCAAGGGAGGATTATTCTGGAGGGAAAGATCAGCCGGATTTGTGAACTCGACACTCGACACGGAGCTGAACAGCAGAAAACAGACGCACAAAGAAACAAACATGCTAAAATGTAGTCTCACACACTGACACTGAAGAAACACACTTAGATGGGGTGTCAATTGAAGCTGATATGCCTGAAAACAAACAAAATGAAAACAGCTCAGAGACATTGACATGAAGGTGTGATTTGAAAGTGTAACAGAAACAAGTATCTGTCGTTTCACATCGTCACTGTCAGCAAATGCAGACATGTCTGACCCACAAAGCATGTTTGACACAGCATATACAATGTGCAGGGGCAGGCAGGAAGGGTCGGAGGATCGGAGGTTGGGATGTTGAGGTGTAAAAACAGATAGGTCCACTAACCTTTCTTGTTTGCTGCATCCACAGAAAGCAGACAGTTAACAAGGAGGAAGAAAGAGAGAGGATTAATTTCCAAGTCATCAGAGGACCTGACAGAGTTCATTCCTGCACCTCACTAACTGCTCCTTCATCTGATCTTTATCTGATCTTCTCCTTTCTTATTTTCTAATAAACTGTGATGCAGTTCAATGAACAAAGAGACAGTGTTTTTAATATTTCAAATGATTTCCAGCTCTAAAAGACAAATACAGCAACCTGGAATAAATGACTATAACCTGAGTGGAAAGCTTGTGTCATAATGCTGGAAAGTGATGAAGCAGCTGTCTCACCTAAACATCAACCCATAGGGCTGAAAGTGCCAAAAACTGAAGTTCCTCTAATGGCCACTTGAGACTGGCTCTAAAAGCCAGCCAACCTCAGCAGACTCCCGAGTTAAAATGCCCAGCCTTACAGCAGAAATAAACATGTTTGCAAAAAAAGATTCTGGACTCTGTAGCTACTTTCCCTCTTCAAAGCAGCTGTACGGTGGATGATTTTTTTATTTTATTTTTATGACTCACCCGTTTAAAGTGGCTGTGGCTGCGGCTGCTTTGACTGCCAGGCGGATGCTGACACAGGAGGCTGTAGCTGCTAGCTGTCTGCTAGGTTTCAGCTCAACTCACCTACCTACAGTGTTTGTGGTGTTGGTGCCTTTTAGTGAGTGAAATTCTAGTATTTTATTAGTCCTTTGATTGGAACTAATTAACAGGGGGCTGTGCAATGCAGCCATATAGTTTATGAATGCAGCATGCTAACCTACCTTGCTGGCTAAGCTGATAACAGCACTCCACCTTCTGGTCTAAATATGCTAACTTCTGGCTCAAAAAAACTGACATGGCTGGTGACAAGACTGTCCATCTTTTTATATAGATTCTATGGTTGGTAGTTATTCCACCTTCTTGTTTGCTTTTCCCTCAAGAAAGTCTGTAAGTGAAACAATACTAAGCAGCCTCTTTATATTTGAAAGTTTAATTAGCACACATAAAGCAGAATTTGGTATTAGCATGCAACCATAAGCTAAGTGTGATTAAAAACAACATTGCTTGGGACTGATTACTCAATTCAAGCTTCAGGTTTTCAGCGTATGAAATAAATGGAATTATGTCATTAAGATATAGGAAAAAACACACTCAACAATCTACAATACCTACAAAACCCTAAGATATCAGAATACATGAATATTAGCTTTTAAAAATTATTTGACAGTCTCAGGACAATATTTACATTTTTTTCCCAACTTTTTGCTTGATTTAAAAAAAACCAAAAAACCAAAAAACATCAGTTTTATTTTGAAAGAGCAAAATGATTTCCATTGGAGTTGGACTAAAGCAAAAGGAAGAATGAGGAAAAAGACAAAACAAGTTGCCCTTTGAGCAGTGCAGCAGCCATATGGAACCCTTCGTCAGCCCAGTCAGTAACTCCAGATGTTTCACCCAAGAACAGGAAGCATGAGCCAACTGTCAGGCTTGAAGAGCAGGGCCGCGGGGCAGCTCACAGCGCCTCCCTCCCATATGCCATGGAGGACCTTTGCCTTCAGGCCATCTCAGACAAGACAAATGTCTGTCTCTGTTCTAGAAAATCTTCCACTCTGACCGTTTCCTGGCGCTCAGTTCTAATAAAATCTTCCTGTCATCTGTTGTGTTGAAGAAAATGCTTCAGGTCTCTCTGTGGACTATGTGAAAATGATCACTGAGCTAGATGATATGAGGAGGAACACAATGAACGTGTACTGCCTTCATGGTTTACTGAAAGTATTGCTCCTCTTATAACAGATAACAAAAAAGGGATAATTTGTATGCTGATGCTGCTGTTTGTTACTCACTTAATTTCACTGAATAAAAGTGCAAAAATTTCTGATACTTTGTTGTAATATGGATTAAACATAAACAGGTTTAACATTTTTTTTTTTTGTCAGGAGTAGATTTCTAAAGTTTAGAAAGATTTGTTTCAACAAACTTCCTGGTATCCTTGAAATAACATACCAATAACTAGAAAAAGTAATTTTGTAATTGTATTGTAATGCATTTTTTCTCATTTGACTCCATGAATGATGCACTAAACCTAACCCTATAAATGCACAGACACGGTACGTGAAATGTGCCAGAAGTGGCACAATCCCATGATATGGATGACCTGTAATTTTTTTTTTACTTCTAAATTAGTAAGAAACTGCCCTAAAAATCTCATAAACATGGTGTTGAACCAGGTACTTACTCTGGATGACATTACCTTTGCCTTCAGTAACACTGTAAGGAACCTTGAAGTCATCTTTGACCAGGATAGGTCCTTCAATGCGCACATTAAACTAATATGTAGGACTTCTTCAATTCATCTGCGCAATATTGTTAAATTAGAAACATCCTGTCTCAGGGCAATGCTGAAAAACTAGTTCATGCATTTGTTACTTGTAGGTTGGACTTGTAATTCATTATTATCAGGCTGTTCTAAAAGCTCTCTGAAAAACCTTCAGTTGATCCCAAACACTCCAGCGAAAGTACTAGAAAGGGACTAGAAAAATAGATCCTATTTCTCCCATATTGGCTTCTCTTCAGTAGCTCCCTGTTAAATCCAGAATTGAATTTTAAATTCAATTCTGAATAACCAGCCCCCATCCTATCTTAAAAACCTCATACTCATATTATCCCAGTACAGCACTTTGCTTTCAGGCTGAAGGCTTACTTGTAGTTCATGGAGATTCTAAAAACAGAATGCGAGTCTTTCAGCAATCAGCCCCCTATCTGGTGGAACCAGATCCCAGTTTGGGTTCATTAGACAGACACCCTCTCTACTTTTAATATTTGACTATTTGATTAGACTTAAAACTTTCCTTCTTGAAAACTTAAAGTTAGGGCTGAATCAGGTGACCCTGACCCATCTCATAGTTATGCCGCTATAAGCTCAGGCTGCTGGGGGACTTCTCATGATGCACATGAGTATTTCTTCTCTACTTTACTGTAGATCATTATATTTTGTCTTCTCTCACCACAGTTTGTGTTTTGTCTTTGTCTCTTTATGCTTTCCTCTCTTCTCATTGCCCTCATGCCCTAATGGGTCATGGCAGATGGCTATACCTCCCTGAGCCTGCTGGAGATTTCTTCCTGTTAAAAGGGAGTTCTTCCTTCCCACTGCCGCCAAGAGTTGCTCATAGTGGATCATCTGATGTTGAGGTTTTCTCTCCAATATTGCACGGTCTTTACCTTGCAATGTAAAGTGGCTTGAGGCAACCGTTGTTACGAGTTGGTGCTGTATAAATAAAACTGAACTGAACTGAATCATGCGGGGAACCAAGCTAATCACAAAAACAGCTATTTAGATTTCCAAACATCATACCTAAATAACAGAAAATAGGTGTATTGCCAATTAATCCATAAACTTATATATATAAGTGTTTTTACATCTGCAAGGCTAGCACTTCTAGTGAGTTGAGTATAAAAAGCAAAAAAGTCCACATTCAGAGGGTGTGGCATGAGTTTGTATCTCATGTGGGAATATCTATACTCTGAAATTAACATTACCATTGGGGTAAACATATCCCTACATCTTAAAAAACTATCAAACATTTCCAAGTTGTTTTTAAAGTGATTCCACAAGTATTTCATATATGTGTGGTTGGCCAGATAGCATTCTGCTAGTGACATTTGCAAGTTAGCAACCAAAGTCAGCCAGTTAGTCCCTATATTGGGAATCAAACAATTTGCATAGCAGGTAGGCTATGTCCGTTGTTTATATACAGTCTATACTTTTTATTCAGATTCAGCAACAAAACTACATGTTAAGGTTTACAAAAGATCAGCTTCCGTGATAATGTTAATCTAAAAAGAGTATAACAAATATAGACAATATGTACTAAGACTATTTAAAATCATATTTAGTCACTGACAGACCCACTACATTAATGTTGTATCTGGATTTTAACAAAAAAAGAGCCTTTCCTTTAGTGCTTCATCTTTGATTGATATTCAGGTAAAGTGTCTGTGAAGGGGAATGTTAATAGAAAATAAAATGTGGACTCAATATTTATACAAAACTGTCTGTTTTCAGTATTTTTCTGAGCCTGACGTGATTAAAAAACAGTGTTCTGATAGATGTTTTCATCATTTTATTTTGGGACTTTAAAACTCCACCTATTAGAGGCTTCACTCCAAAAATAACAACTATGTGTCCTAACACTGTCTGCTGTCTTGTCTGTCAGACTCACCTTTTGAAGAGTAAAATAGCAATCACTATGATGATGATGAGGATGACTGCCAGCACTGGACCCATCACCCACAGCATCTCCGGGTCCTCCTGAGGTTGTCGGACGACCCCGCTGAGCTTCACCATGAAGGGCTCAGAGAAGGGGCTGGCTGCAAACGTCCTCTGCTGCAAACAATCAGAGAAGGATCCAGAGTCAGTTCACATTTCACTGAAATTTCACTGAAAAAACCAACCATCATACCAAAATGCTGAAGTAATTATAACTGCATGGTACAATAGGAGGTTGTGTTTTTGTCACCTAGCAGGCTAAACTGCTAAAAATATATAACGACGGCAGAGATTGAGTTGTAAGAAATCATCAACAGAAGAGAGAACCTTATAACAGTTTACTGTTAAGACACACACATGCACACACACAAACGCACACCTTGGGATGGACGATAACTGATTTTAACCTGAGTTAACCATGAGTTTTCTTGGATGAAGGCTGTCAACTACTGAGGAAGTATGCTTCTGTAATTTGGTGACTGAAAAAACCCCAAAAAAATCATTCTCTTGGTGTCCTTGGGAGATTGCTGAGGTTTCCACGATTAAGTTGAACTGTATTTACACCACATCACCTCTTTTCAATGCAACACAACAGCCAGAAAGTCCCACTGGTGATCGCTGTCACCTGTTAAGGGGGTCACGAAGGAAAATGGTGCTCACACAAAACACTCCCAAGAATAAGGGTACAGTAAAAGTCCATTTTTGTGCCTTACAGATATAATCTACATGAATGAGTATTACTTGTGCCTGCCCCTAGAGCTAATTACTGGATCTCAAGGTAGTTGGGTATACTTTTTTAAAGGGTGAATAAAAGATTCATATATGTTCCCAAGAGGTAAAAGTTTCATCTAGATTTTAAGATACAATGTCAGGAGACAGTCTGTGCTAGGACAAATGCAAAAAGAAATTAAGTAAAATATAAATTTTATGGTTTTACTGTTATCTTATTTGTTTAAGTTAAATGAAAAGCATTCTGACAAGTTAATTTCTGCATCTGTCTTGTATATTGGCAGTAGGCTAATACAGAGGTTTGCACTATTGCTTCACAGCATGAAGGTTCTGGATTCAGACCTTCCAGGGGCCTTTGCTCTCCCAGTGTCTGGTTGGTTTTGAAAAGGAAACTTTTATTTCAGACACTGTAGTCCATCACAATATAAAATAAAAAATAGTAAAAACAACACAAAGACAACAACACAAAAATGCAATCATCAGTGATTAGAACAAGAATAGGCAATTGTTTTCTCAGTAAGGCAAAAAATAACATTATACAAATGCCACTCTATTTCCCAGTGTATGGGTAATAATAAATGGGAACTCAATTTTGCACCTTTTTTTGTAAACAAAATTTTTAATTACATTTCATGGTTCTCACTAAAACTCAAAAGTGTCTCTGTGGTGTCTAAAACACCATGTTTCCTTTGTCATAAAAAAAAAAGAAATCCTTCATTTATTGCCTTTGTTGGAGCACTGTGATGTTTTGTGGCACAGCCATCAATCAAACATTTCACTTCAAATTCATCAACTTTAACAAGCAATCCGTTGCCTTAATTTTTGGGGTTTTCTGAGTTTACAATGTAGATAAGTGTTTTTATACACACACACACACACACAGATAGATAGATAGATAGATATAGTGCACTAGTGGGGGTTTGTTCAGCAAAGCAGGATTCCATATTGGAACATGAATGAGCTTTAAGGACTATGCACTGACAGGTTTCTGCAGGTGAAGGCTAACTGTGACAGTGCTTCGAAAGCAGCAGGCGGAGGGACGGCATTGGGGGCAGAGGAGGACAGAGAGTGAGATGTGAGACAGGCAAAGACAGGCTGCTGTGTTGGATGTGCTGGATGTGGGAGGGTGCAGCTTGTTGTGATGAGAACCCACTGAGGCCAGGGAGGAGAAAGAAGCTCAGAGGAAGGATACGCATCAGCGACATCCTCTGAGGACACATCCAATAATGCCAACAGCTTCACTACACCTTCAGGAGGGGCATGGAGACCTGAGGTCAGCCCTGAGTATTCCCTTGCCATCACTAGAGGACATGGACACAGACAACCTCTCCAATTCGCACAGGACAAACTCACACTGCCACTAGGAGAGAGTTTCTGTTTATTTAAAAGATTTTTTCCCCAGTATAGCTTTAAAATATTTGTAAATGCTGCTGATCTTTTGTCAGCAGAAAGTGACAGCTCTGCAGTACTGTATCTTAAAAACCCAGCATCTATACAAATAAAAACTAAAGGCATACAAATACATTTTTGTACTTTTTAAAAAAAAATATAATAGACTGATTTTGACTGTCCAGCTTAATTGGTCAAAGCCTCACACAGTTAGGATCATCTAAAAGCTTAAAAACATAGGCCAAAATAGGCAAAGGAGTGTTCTTCCCTCTCAGACCACTTGAATTTCAATTTGCTGTAAGGTTTTAATGGATTTTTGTCCAAAAACATGTTCCCTACCCCAGCTTTAACAAAAGACTGATCAAATCTGAACCCATTCTTGCTGTTCAGGCCTGTTCAGACTGAGTGTGTCACGTACAATGAGACAAATATCACTCCAACTCTTGTCGAGATTCCAATGCTCCAAAGCAGCCAATTTTAAATGGCTATTCACCAATTTATTGAGATCAAGGACTGTTTAAATTTGAAGTTACTTCCAAAGATAGCAGGTTCTATATTTTGATGCTGTGGCAATCCAAGTTATTTGCATCCAATAAGAACAGTCTCACTAGCTGCAGTAGTCTTCAAATTTTGTTCAGCATGTTACCTGAGAAACAAGCAGCAACCTCTATGGCTGACAAATTAAGTCAATGCAGAAGTGCCAGTTCCTCTGATGGCCATTTGAGGCTGGCTCCAGAAACGAGTCGATCCCCATAGATTTTCAGCTTAAAATGTCCAACTTTTAAAGCAGACATAAACATGTTTCCAACCTGGCACAAAACCTATAGCTAATCAAACCCTTCATAACAATTATAAAGATTCTTTTTTAATAACTCATTCATTTTGATAATGTTAAGGCTTAAAGTTAAGGGTGTGGCTGCTTTGACTGACAGGTGGATGCCAACACAAGCTCCTGAAGCTGCTAGCTGTCTGCAAGGCTTTACCTCAGCTAAGTGGAGTCAGTGAACTGAATTCTAAGCTACGTC
>VUQI01009826.1:5061-18787 GCA_015106735.1 Paratilapia polleni
TAGGTTTCATTTTCACTTGCTGTTTAGTTTTGTTTTCAATCATAAATAATAGCTACTTAGTTGTGACGAGTCTAGCAAGCGTGGTTATCAAGGTGCATCCATAGACTGTACTGGTGCATCGCAGAGGCAGTTACCTGCTTATTAGTGCCAAGTAATACTTTAAAATTACTATTATGTAACTACAACCCTAAAACAGAATGCAATGATTTGCAAATCTTATAAGCCCATATTTTATTCACAACAGAACAGAGAAAACATATCAAATGTTTAAATTGAGACATTTTACCATTTCATGAAAAAATATTAGCTCAGTTTGAATTTGCAGCAACACATCTCAAAAAAGTTGAGACAGGGCAACAAAAGGCTGGAAAAGTATGTGGTACTGCAAAGAAACAGCTGGAGGGACATTTTGCACCTAATTAGGTTAATTGGCAACAAGTCAGTAGCATGATTGGGTATAAAAAGAGCATCTCAGAGAGGCAGGAGTTTCTCAGAAGTAAAGATGGGCAGAGGTTCACCAATCTGCAAAAAACTGCATCTACACATTGTGGACAATATCAGAATAATGTTCCTCAATGTAAAATGGTGAAGACTTTGAATATCTCATCATCTACAGTACATAATATCATCAAAAGATTCAGAGAATCTGGAGAAATCTCTGTGCGCAAGGGACAAGGCTGAAAATCAATATTGAATGCCCGTGACCTTCGGGCCCTCAGGCAACACAGCATTAAAACCACGCATGATTCTGTCATGGAAATCACTGCATGGGCTCAGGAACACTTCTAGAAATCATTGTTTGTGAACACAGTTCGCTGTGCCATCCACAAATGCAGGTTAAAGCTTGATCACACCGTGTCATCTGGACTAGAGAGGAGAGGGACCACCTGGCCTGTTATCAGTGATTAGCTCAAAGCCTGCATCCCTGATGGTATGGGGGTGCATTAGTTCCTATGGAATTGGCAGGTTACACATAAGGAAAGGCACCATATATGGAAAGGCCTGCCTGCAGTTCAGACCTTTCACCAACTGAAAACATTTGGTACATCATGAAAGAAAAACTATGACAAAGATGACCCAGGACTATTTAGCAGCTAGAATCCTGTATCAGACAAGAGTGGGACAACATTCCTTTCTCAGAGAAGAGGGGATGCTACACAGTGGTAAACATGGCCCTGTCCCAACTTTTTTGAAACTGGGGTTCCAAGTTTTTGTAATAAAACTACAAATAAATAGAAAAATGCCCCTACAGGCATCAACACCACAAACACAGTTGAGACATTGACAGACACTGATTTAAATTAGCTGAGGCGAACACTAGCCGACAGCTAGTGGCCCAGGTTTATAGTTGACACCCACCTGTCAATCAGAGTAGCCAAATTCTAATCATGCACAGCTTTAAGCCTTAATATAATTTAAATGGAGCAGTTATTTAAAAAAATGTATGCCCTGTACAGAGGTCCCAGAGTGGGAAATCAGCTATGGAGACCAAAATTGTGTTGTGTATCAGCCTGTAAACAAGTTTATTTCTGCTATGAAGTTGTGCATTTTAAAGTGGGAATTCATTCGCTTTTGAAGCCAGCTTCAAGCGGCGATGTGAGGAAGTGCACTCCCACATTTTTCACACTTCTGCATTGGCTTTATTTTTAGCACATCTTGTTTGTTTTTTGTTTTGTTAATGTGTTCATTTATTGATAAAATCTACAAAATCTACTGTGATTTCTGGATTTCTACTGCAGGCTTTTTTCCATTAATCCTTAAACAAAAGAAAAGTGGCACCACTGGTATATGATTAGATACGAGTCAAGGTTTACAGTTGTCTTGGTCAGTAGTCTCTGATAGACCCAGACTGTCCACGGTAAACACAGCAGACACAGTACAGATGAACTGAAAACACATCTAAACTCTGTCTCATTTGTGTTACAGTGTAAAGTATAACAAGCTAACAGATGTTGGAGCACAGAGCTTGGGAGCCAGCCTGAGAAACTGTAAAAAAATTAAGACTTTAAGGTGAGCTATCGTGTCATGTTACTGCATCATATATCTTTATTTTTTCCATTTTTTTTTTTTTTTTTTACCCTGTTTCATCTCATTTCATCACAGGATGTGGAACCAGTGTATCCCATACGGTGTGTTTGAGAGACTCCAGCAGCAGGACAGCCGGATCCTACTGCACTAAAATAAAATTCTTTGCTATTAGGCTATGAACTTTTTTAATCGTGCATGTCATGCATGCACTCTTATATTGCACAGTACATTTTAAACCGGGTGTGCTTAGAAGGAGGGGACAAAAAACAATGATTAATGAGCTAGAGATTGCACTACAACAACTTACTTGCTGCTTCATCCATCAATTCATCCTACCAGGTTTTTTATAAGATTCTACTATCTGCATTACAAACTACTTTGTGTGTGTGTGTGTGTGTGTATATATATATATACATATATGTGAGCTGATCTTTTTTTTTGTACAAATTCGAGAAGCACAATTGCACTTTTATACTGTATATGGCTGGGGGTTTTTTATGTTTGTTTGTGCCAGTTGCTGCCATTACCTGAAAAGACACCTTTATCACTGTATTTGAGGTGCTGTGTTAGTGTGTGTGATAGATAAAGAGACGCACAGTATTTTTGCCTGCTGTAAATTATACATTGCTTATTGTATGGTAGTCTGATATAAATATTTTGATGTCACACGATACCATTTTTTTTTTAATTGTCTGTTCACATCACATCTTGCGTTCAGTAAACTGTTTATTTAAAAAAAACGTCCTTTCACTTCCTTCCCTGCATGTTTCTGTTCTCCATTTTTATGCAAACTGACCTTTAACGTCATTAATCGTGTCTCTATATGTGCGTAGTTAAATGCATTACTTCTGCCTTTCCTTTTAACATTAGACAAAACAGAATGCAGATGACATTTAAAAAAAAGAATTAAAATTGCAGTACTAATCTCACAGATGAAGTCTGAATTACTGGTAATAAATGACCGAGTCTAGCTTGAATCTCAACAAACAGAACAGGGAAATATTGGTTTCATATTATTATTAATTTAAAAATAAGCAGATGTCCAGCTACAATTTAACAATTACATTTAACAGAAGCATGGCTCCTCAGACTACAATCAGATACAGTCTGTCACATCTGGTAGCAGTTATTATACATAATAAATTCCCAGCATGCTTTGCAGATTCTGAACACTTATAACTGCTGGGGCTTTCCATTATCATCATGCACGGGTGGCATCAAAGATTTCCCAGAATGTGATGCAGCTGTTCTCTGGTGCACTCTTGTGGATAAAATGCGGCATGACACCAGCAGAGCACACGCTTACCAATACTAGTAAAACCTTCACAGCTAATACACACGTGTAGCGCAGGCTGGTGTACAAACATCTGTCAATTAAAATTAAAGTAAGAGGCTACAAGGTGGCATTCACTCAAAGTTTATTAAATACACACCAGAAAATGAAACTCTGTTACGATCCATAGCTTATTCGAGCGTGTGCATGTCTGCAAAGAAGCAGATGTGGATGGACGACAGAAGCACCGGGGGGGGGGGAGTGTAGGCTGTATGTGAGGTGATGATGGCCTGCACAGTGCATTGTGCCTGGGAAATGGCACAGCCACTGGAACATAAACAGTTTCTGTACAAAATTAGGAACTCCATGATACAGCTTTAGTTGCTGCTGTTCTCTCATATTGAGGATTGACTTTTGTATCTCAACAAAAAGACACCAGCCCGTTAACAATTCCTGTTTACAGCATGATGCATTCAGAGTACATACTTTCTTAAATATTATTCACTGTTCAAACCCTTACCTCGTATTGATACTATTTATCTTTGATCAGATTCCATACAAACATGTCTTTTCAGTGTTTGTAATGTATATTTTATTAGTAGCCTGAGTCTTAGTGTCCTGTGGTCTAAATACTGTTCCAAAACACATTTTTACCCTCCAAAAAAATTCAACTACGGACATACTGATTCATACATACATATCAGAACACTGCAATTGTCCTTACAAAATATTGCTAAGGCCTTAATCTGCAAAAATGATTTGGTATCAGCTATCAGTGGTTCAGCTCTGGTACCAACCCTCTGAAAAACATTCTTAAATTACTACGCTTTTTGTTTTTTTTTTCCCATCCATGAGACTTTTTCTTTTCCTTTTCAGCTGACTACACAGTGTAATTATCGGGCTATATTTAATGCACCATTTGAGGTGACGAGGCAAAACGCCAGCAGCAGCCATCTCAGTGAAAAGTTGTCCAGCACAATATGAAGTTCCATCAATCAGACAATTCGTGTTACGAATACCAGTATAGTAGGATCTTCTCACTTATACAGCAAATACAGTTTACTCATACCTTATAAATGTCTGTTTTCTTCCCATCCACAATCAAGCCATGCACATGGAAGAAACAATTACCTGTGAATCATTTAATTTCTGTAACTATGTAACTGATCCGTTGCTTGAATCCAGTTTATTATTGCTGTTGTGAATATACACTTCATAAAAAGTAGCTCTAAAGTTGTGACAACATAAACAGGAAGAAACAAGCAATTAAACAGTTGAATCAAATTCTTTAAATAGTCAATATCATGCATCAAGTCTCTCACAGTAAATAAAGACAATGTCAACAAATGGAGGATGGCGATGTAAAAAAAAAAAAAGAAAAGAAAAATTTACCTTTCATGAGACTTGACACATTTGGCCAGCTGTGATCACAGCTGTCATAACTCATGTATTACTTCTCACCTTTTCTGTGGCCAATTACTGATGTGATACAGGTTAAACAAAGACGCACTGCATCAAAGAAATAACTCTTTCTCGCTACTTTAATACTCTCTGCTTTATGGTGAAGAGCGTGGTGAGAATGACAAAGTGCTCCTGATCTATGGGTCGAAAAAAATTGATGGCGCTTCTATATCCTATATCTTCCCAGCCTCTGTCCTGTGACAGTGTTATGGTTTACCAGTGCTGGCATAATTCCTAGCTGTGCTCCTGAGAGAGTGTACATCTCTGATGCAGAAATACAGTATGGGTATTAGAGGACCCAAATTTAAATGAAGCCTTAAGGGTGACTGAGCCTGCAAAGCAGAAATGGATTCTGTATTAAAGGATAAATTGTTGACTCAAGTTGTTCTGTGAGTGATAAGTACGCATCGTGCCTACAGTGGATGTTGTTTTGCTGCAGTTTGCCAGTTCTACCGAGATATCTCGCTTTGTAGGACATCATACTGTGACTGAAGTGGCAAGTTTCAACACATCTGCTTTTAGAGTGGACTACCAGTTCCTGGATAGATCCACATCTCTGATAACATTCATCTTTCTTCCAAAGGAAACAGCTGTCTCTCTATCTTCCCGCACCACATTGTGCTTCCATTTTCATCGTGTCCAAAGTGGGGGTAGCAGAGGCCAGCGCTAACCTCCTGCTGTCCTGAATCTCCTCTTCAGACTATGTTCCTTTGAGTTGAGACAACCTAGGGACAAGGAAGGAAATTTCTTGTGTCATAAAAAGGGTAAGCTTTGTGGGTACCAATTATTAAAGTATACTGGATTTCTTGTGCTCCCTGTTTACTGTGTGACTGATACAGTCAGGTCCATAAGTATTTGGAGAACAGCACAACTTGTGTAGTTTTGCCTCTGTGCACCACCACAGTGGATTTTAAAATCAAACAGTCAAGATGTGATTGAAGTGCAGACTTTCAGCTTTAATTCAAGGGGTTTAACAAAAGTATTGATTTAACTGTTTAGAAATTACAGCCATTTTTATACAGTCCTTCATGTTCCGAGGCTCAAAAGTAATTAGACAAACTAACATAATTTTAAATACTTGGATGAAAATCTTTTGCGGTCCATGACTGCCTGAAGTCTAGAACCCATGGACATCACCAAATGCTGCATTTCCTCCCTGGAGATGCTCTGCCAGGCCTTTACTGCAGCTCATTTCAGTTTTGTATTTAATAACTGAAAAGAATGCTCCATTGGGTTGACATCAGGTGACTGACTTGGCCCTTGAAGAATATCCCATTTCTTTGCCTTGAGAAACGCTTGAGCTGCTTTTGCAGTTTGCCTTGGGTCATTATCCATTTGTACTGTGAAGCTCTGTCCGATCAGTTTTGCAGCATTTGGCTGAATCTGAGTAGAGTAGTATAGCCCTGTACACTTCACAATTCATCCAGTTACTTCTATCAGGAGTCACATCATCAATAAACAGTAGCAACCCGATTCCAATGCCAGCCTAAACAGTTAATGCAATACTTTTGTTAAACCCCTGAAAGCTGAAAGTCTTTACTTCAATCACATGGTGGTGGTGTATGGAGGCAAATTTGCAAAACTTATGCGACTGTCCAAATACTTATACACCTGTCTGTACTTGTGCCCTCTGCTTACTTTTTGACTGATATGTCTCTGTGAAAAACAGGCTTCAAAAGCATCCACTTTGAGGCATTTTCCCACCAAATCGCTGACCAGGGAGTGTCAGGCCGACCTCTCGACCTCAGCATCATCATCATCATCATCATAATCACAATTTGAGTTTTCCTTTTCTTCCTCTAGGACTGCCTTGTCACTCCAGGTATCCCTCAAACACATCCAGCTCCGTGTCCGTATCGTAGGGAACAGAGGCGGGGTCGGACAGCACCCCGAGGTCCACCAGTGCCTGGTCCATATCCTCAGGCAGGAATACTATCCCCACATTCAGGACGATGTACTCCATCAGAAAGGCATAGTAGAGGATCAGGACGTTCACAAAGAACAGGCCCAGATAAAACATATATGGGAGTTCGTCCAAAAGCGATTCCACCGAATCTAGTTGAGCATAAATTTGGTGTGTCATAGAAAATAAAGACAGCCACGTTTTGGGTTCTTGTGTTTGTGTGTGGCCTGGAGTTGTTGGTGTCAGCGCTACAGGTCTGTCTGGGGTGCTGGGACTGGGGCGCCCATTTCGGCCCGTCCTGGCCTTCAACGGTGATTGAGAGGAACCTCTTAATGTGGTAGTTTATCTATACGGTCCAGAAGAAAGCGACAGGAAATCAGGCGGACTAAACAACATAACGCTCATAGCTAATAATAACCATAGGAACACATTAAAAAATTATAGCTAGCTAGCTCGACGCATTCTTGACATTGGCTCTTTTGGTTTGCGGAATTCACGCCATGCCAGTTGGCTAGGGCTAAAAACAGTAGCATACGAAGTCAGTTTAAACAAACGCGAATATTTCTACAAGCAAATTACTGCAGTTTTCTTGTATACACACGTGCATCGGGAAAGACGCAACATCCACAAATACACACTTCGAGTTATGGTTTTACAGCTTAATGTCCTGTCTTTAACATTTCTGCCAACTACATCAAAACAGTCCCGACCACCAAGCGATACCTGAAGCCTCAGCACTTGATTGGCTTGCGGCTTGGCAGGCTCTGCTTTGATTGGCCCTTCTGGTGTCAATCACTATAGCAGTATAGTCGCGCGCTTTAACCGTCATTGCTAACATGGGAAGCCATCCATTGTAGTTTTTCTCCGCTCTGCTGTAAAGTTTCTCGTAGGGGGAAAAAACAACAACTCCCAAACAACCTTTCTACCAACGCTGTTACGTAATGACCCCGCAAGTACTGCTATCACCGCCTATCACCCTCTGTTTGCTAAGTAGCTAGCTGAACGGGAAAGTGGGTGTAATGGACAGATACGGACACTAACATTAGCAAAACTGCAGCCCCATTAAAACCGCAACCATGTTTGGCCGGTCACGGAGCTGGGTTGGAGGACAGGGAAAAGCGAAAAACATCCACTCCCTGGACCATTTGAAGTGAGTAGTTAGCATTAAATAGGCTAATGTTAGCCTTATTGGTCACTGGTTGACAACGACAGTCGTTTTTAACGAGCAGCTCAGCAGTAGTAAATGTATCGAATTGCATTCATCCAAACCAATGGCAATAAAGTTATGTAGGGGTTACTGTATCGTTTTTGGTATGTTTTGCAGGGTAGGTAAAATGTGAGCTAGCTGCAGTCTTTGTAGACAAAAACAGAATTAACACTGTTTTGGACGCTAAATTCGGTGTTTAACATCAAATTCAATGTGAATAGCATTAATACATGAAAAACCGTATTTACTGAATGTGGACAGATTTTATGCAGCTTAAATTAAAGGAGTTATGCTGGAAAATACTGGTTTTACCAGAGTAGGAAATATGTAGTCGTCCCTCCCCAACAGGTGAATCACATAAACAGTGAGAGTTGATCTCCATCAAGCTTAGTCAGCACATACAATCCTGAGGAGGTGTCTCTTGAGGCTAAACTCTTGTGTGCACGTTTTTAGGTTGGTGGTTATTACACTACACTAGCCCAGCAACATCGCCACTGCATCTGTCAGTATTCATTTGAAATAAGATTAGGTTTTTGGAGCAGTTTCCTGCAATGTCTCTAGATAACTGCAGTCTCCTGCAAGGTGTAAATATAGATGTGTGAATGTTAATTACTTTGAACAACTTTAAACAAAAGTCCTTTTGCCACCTCCTTCCTCACATCTTCATTTCATTCCTGTCTCTCTGTCAGGTATATGTACCACGTCCTGACAAAAAACACCACAGTAACAGACCACAACAGGAACCTCCTAGTGGAGACCATCCGCTCGATCACAGAGATCCTCATATGGGGGGACCAGAATGACAGCTCTGTGTTTGAGTAAGTCCCAGTTCATGTCTTAATGCCCGATTCATCACTTGTAAGCACAATTATGTAGATGCTACTCAAGGATGGGAGTCAAGGTGACATCTTGGTATTAACTTGAATGTCTTTTCACAGTCAATTTATCAAGGTTCTCCGCATGAGCAGCAGTGTTGTTGTTCTTTTTGACTTGAAGTCATTCAAAGAAAGATGAAAGATACGGCTGATTTCCTTCCTGTCATGCTGGCCCTGCATGCACAACATGGTGACAATCTGATCTGAGCAAACTTGAACACATATTATGTTTCATGCATATTTGAAAATGTCATATCTGTGTTAGTGTTATTCTTTTAAACCAAAATTGAAGAAGCAAAAAGAGCCCAAAAAAAAGGAAAAATGGCAAATGATTTATGCAGTTAATCCACAATGAAAGGTATGAAATGGATCTAATAGTCTTGAACTGAAGGGTTTCAGTTTGCTTCCAGGGGATTCAGGTTTGACCAGAACCTTCTGACTAAAACTAAACTCAGTGCTGCATGTCATTAGTGCTGGTTTTATTGTATTGAACCAGAAGAGCTCCTGAGGATGTTGCAAAACTACATCATATCAGAAAGTTCTTGAAATAAACTTGGAGAAGAATGGTCTAATTTTGTAGGTTTAGTAGCTGTTGGATAGAAATGATTGGTTTTCGTGTCATTGTTTTGCTTGAGATGGTAGGTGTGTTTTGACAGTTTTATAATGATCTTTACACAAAAAATATCCAGTTTCTGGGGTGCAAAATACTGAAGTGTTTTCTTCTCTAAAATCAGTATATATTCTAGAAAAGCTAGAATTAGCAAGTCTGAGATCAGGCTCAGTTCAATTCAATTTTATTTGTATAGCCCAATATCACATGCAGAGGTTCAAAGGACTTCATAGGCATAAAAGCATATTAAGAAATGTTTGGGGCAGGGGTGAAAAAAGGTCACTTGCATATTAAAACAGACATTTAAACAAACAAGCAATCCATCAGATATATATACGCACCCACACAGAGATATATAAATAATCATAAATAAAAATAAGTTATACATAAAATCCTCTAAAACACAAAGAGAGAAACAGAGAATGAAAAAGACAAAAAAACTAAGTAATAGAAGCAGAATGCAAATATGATATTGATGAAGGAAACTGCATATCCTCTGTATCTGCCAGAATACTAAATGTGGCTGAACTCACTAGTAGGTACAGCTGTACAGTGGTATTATTATTATTATTAAGACTAAAAAGAGTTTCTTGAAATTATCGATAGAGTTTGCTTCCCTAATGTTTTAAGGTGGGCTGTTCCAGAGTTTAGGGGCATAAATGGTAAAAGCTGCACCCCCAGTTTTTCTCTGTGAGGAGTGTTGGATATCAGTTTGGCATTTTCAAAAATATAAGCAGGGCATTTAAAATTTTATATACAAGTAAGAGTATTTTAAAATCTGTTCTGTAGGATATTGGAAGCTAATGTAGCTCTGCTACATCTAGCATTTGTTTTAGTTAATAAAATGTGCAGCATTGATAGTCTATCAGTCTGCTGATAGTCCTTTTAGGAAGTCCAGCAAAAAGAGCATTGCAATGATCCAGTCTATTGGAAATGAATGCATGAATGAGTTTTTAAGAGTCTTGGCCAATCAGGAAGGGATGTATTTTGCCAATATTCCTGAGATGGAAGAAGGCCATCTTGGTGATGAAACCAATGTGGTGTTTAAAGCTCAAATCACAATCTGAAATAACTCCAAGACTTTTAACTTACGGTTTTCCACTGTTAGACGATGACCCTAACTTATGAATGAGCAGATTGCATTTGGTTTTAGGGCCAGTTAAAGGAATTTTCATTTTGTCTTTGTTAAGTTTTAAGAAGTTTGCAATGATTCATTTGTTAATGTCAGTTAAACAGAGTGCCTGAGAGTTCAGCACATCATTGTCATCTGGCTCTACAGAAACATACAGCTGTGTACCTATAGTAGCAAATGTTATGCTTTCTGATAAGGTTGCCAAGTGGCAACATGTGTAAGGGGGAAAGTATCTGACATAGACAACTGCCCAATGAACAGTAGCTTGGAATGATAAACTTCAAGCTCTTTTTAAGGTGAAGTGAGCAGACTGTAAGAGAAAACTCAGCATACTGCTGTATGTAAATTATTATGGGTATTTATTTATTTATTTATTTATTTGCTCGCTCATTGCCTTTATTGAGTTGTGGCACTGTTGATATATACTGGGAAGTTAAGGGAGGGTCAGGTGGGCTGCATTTGGGTGTGATGAATCCAAGAAATGTTCATAACAAGAATTAAATGAAGAATATTGTGGGTATATGATATCCATCTTAGTTACTTGCCCATAGGATGTTACAAAAGATATTGTTGTTCTTTTGATGATTGTATATTATTAAGTCATGGTGAGTGAAAAACATTTAACTGTTTGTGTGTTCTGTATGTGATCAGTTTCTTCCTGGAGAAAAACATGTTTGCCTTCTTCTTGAACATCCTCCGTCAGAAGTCTGGACGCTACGTGTGTGTCCAGCTCCTCCAGACCCTCAATATACTGTTTGAAAACATCAGCCATGAGACTTCCCTGTGTAAGTATGTTATTACATTCACTAACTAAAGAAAATAGGAATGGCTGTATGATGTAAGAGTGATGGGATCTCTTACTGGTTCAGTATTGGATCTGGTTCCCAGCCCGTAAAACACCCAGATACCCAGAGTTTTTTCTTTTTGAGCACACTGTTGCTGTCACAGGCAGCAGAATAGATCAGATACAGGGAATTAACTTTAACTGTTAAGGGGTGTCCACATAGTATGAAGCAATTTGCTCATTGCCTGTAACTATGTTGCTGATGGTTTTTAGCAGACATTCCACGGTGGGTGAGTGGGTAACCCTCTAATGTATTTACCACCCCCTCATATGTCAATCAGAACTTTCCTTCACTCTCATTGGTAGCTGCTTCACTTGCTTGGCCCGAAGTTGAGAAAAGTTTAACCTTGGATCTGTGTGCTTCAAGCCGCCAGCGGTTATTTCGCCTGTCAATGTTCGAAGTTGCTGAATGTCATTGAAACTGTGGTCTGTGGTTGCCATGTTGCTGCTAGTCGCTTCCTGTGTGGACACCCTGTCTTTTGCCTGGATAATGTGCTCTCTATAGGTGACATGTGTATGCAGCCCAAATTGTTTAGCACTGAACCTCAATTGGATAGTGTTTTTACTTTTTCAATAATTCTTTAAAATGCTAGCAAACCCCATCTCTACATGTAATGCAGTTCAAGTAGTAAATACCTGATGTTAAGTTATAGTGACTGTGCTCCCCAGTTTAAGAGTGTATGGATGTGTAAATATTTTGTAATGTGTTTTGTAAACTAAACAATGCAACACTACCCTTTTTTTGTTGAAATGTGCAATGCATAGCAGCCTGCTGCCTTTTTTTCTTGTTGCTAGACAACAAAAACCCCAGCACATGATATACTGTCCATTTTACAGTGGGCTGTTATATTACGAATGTAAAGTAAGGTTGTTATTTCAGCAAATTGTAAAGGTGTTGCTGTGGTATTTGCCAGCAGGAGTTAGTCTTTTCTCGTGTTCGCTGTACAAAGCAGTCACTGCAAGAGCTCAGCCTCACTGTTGCTCAGATAGCAGTGAAGGAAGACTTAAGGTTGTGCAGTGAAGCAGTCCACTTTCAGATTTAAAATACTGTGTACTCTACATTGAGATATTAGATGAATTGCAAGACAGAGACTTACTAAAAGCCATCTTTTTCCCTTAAAATGTCCCTTAAACTTGTCTCCTCTTTCCTCGTCACAGATTATCTCTTGTCGAACAACCACGTCAACTCCATTATTGTTCACAAGTTTGACTTCTCGGACGAGGAGATCATGGCTTACTATATCTCCTTCCTTAAGACCCTGTCACTCAAACTCAACAACCACACTGTGCACTTCTTCTATAATGAGGTGAGGCCACAGAGGGAGATGAGATATGAGAGGGAAGAGAGAGGGTTAGGAAACATGGAGGATCTTCCACTCACTGTCTGCACATCTTATCTGTATGAAAGATAAGAGGGAAGGAAAGAAGAGGTGAAAGATGAGAGACTGTGAATAAAAGGAGTGAGTGATGGAACCAAATAGTAATGTCAGCTGATCAACTGAAAATAGCGATGTTAAAATTGTGGAACCTTAATGCTCATTAATAAGTAATTTTGAGTAATACAAAAATATACTTTATCTAAGTTACTGTTTTTATTGAACATTTTACATCCACCCTGTATAAATTTTATATATCCACTTATTTTAATGTGAGAATATATGCCATTAGCGCTTGGGCAACTGACATCCCCCTCACAGCACTGTTCCACACACTTCAGTTCACCTCTTTACTGCCAAATTAATGACTTTGTCATTAGATTTTGCAACTTTTCAAGCAACCAACTGACAAATCAACTTTTTGTCAAAAGAATTTGCAGTACTGAGTTCTTGCTCGCCTGCTCACTTTTCACTGTGTGTACTCTGTTCAGTGAGGGCCAGGGAGTAGCATGCAGCAACACCCATGAGCAGGCTGTTTCCACATGTGCAGTATTGTTTTTGTGGTTTATTACGGAACCTGTGGACTGCACAGGAAAACAAATAAGGCAGCTGAGTGATCCTTTTACATGTAAATGTCACAGTTACTACACAGCTGTTTTCTTTAACTTGTTTGTGTGGTGATTTTGTCATAAAATCAGGATCCTTAGAAATGAATGCCTTTGATTAAACCAAGTCTTTGTGAAGTCATGTTAGGTGCTAAAGTCTGGCACCTGATTAGTCACATGCATTTCCTGCCAGTAAACCTTATCAGTCTGCTTCTGCTAATGTGCAGATTAGCAGCAGCACATAGAGTGTTTCTGGTAATCAGCAGCACGTTTTCTGTGTCAGAACATTGGCTTCCTCTGTTGATTTAACAGATATTTCCCTCAGCAAATAACTTTCTTTTTAGAACATAATACAAACACATAATTTTTGATGTTACTTTCAATAATCTATAATAAGAATTATGACTGTGAG
>VUQI01009830.1:3845-15055 GCA_015106735.1 Paratilapia polleni
ATTTTGCTAAAAGCAAATACTGAATTATCACGACACAGATATCACACTCACAGCCCAACTTCAACAAAGACAATCTCTCATCTTATTCATCTTTCCCTCCATTCCTCCTATTCCTGATTCTCTCCTTTGGCAGCTTGCTGAAATCTCATTACTTCAGAAGCCCTCTGGGATTTTTGTGAACTGGACAGACCATTTTGTGTCTTTCAGTATACTTATTTGGACTCACAAATGTCAGTAATATAGAACTTTGCAAATTTAACCACATGCAAACACTTTTTGATCCTACACCTGTGTGCTTCCCAAAATGAAAGTTAAAATTATTTGATGGATACTACATTAAAGTCCCAAGTGACACCTTTAATTTGATTATGATTTTTATTAATATTAATATTAAAAGAACTGTGAGTATGAAAAGGGTTCAGAAAGTGTCAGAATTAAACACCTAATGTTTCTTGGGCAGTGGGGTGTTGTTTCAGTGTTAGTTAATGCAAAGGAGAGCTCAGAGGGGATTCAGACTGAAGACTGAAAGAAAAAATGGACAAATAATGGACCTTGGAGTCTGAGGAGAACAAGTCTCATTGTTAATCACAACACCTTGACGGCAGCACAAGTCAATACTGCTCTTTAGGAGCATTCACCGCATGATGCAAACCCCTTGCAACCCACACAAACATAAAGCCCGGGTTGCAGTTTGCAAACATCCAAACAGAAAGTGTTAGTCAGTCACCTGATCATAATCCATTTGAGTTGCATTCCAGTTGTTAAAGACCAGAGTAAAGGCAGAGAGAGCCCACAATAAGCAGTAGCTGAATGTGTCTGGAGTGAAAACGTGGGAGCAGTGATGGATAAAATACTTTTAAAGCCTAGTTTTACTTCCTCCTGGAAGAAGTTAGATTACAACAATGTTCTTCTTCTTCTATCTAAATAAATTCAATTTGGCATTTTGTTGCCATGTGAACTATATATATATATATATATACCCCACAGAAAGTAGAAGAAATGCTGCCTTCCAGACACAACAGTCCTGATGGGAATACTTCACCAAGCTGGAGGAGTCTTTGGCCAGACTTTTAAAATAGCAAGCAAAAACTTCTCTGAACATTTCTTTATAAATAGCCCTATTTGGTCCCTTTAGGAGGTTTATCCACGACAACGCTGTCATTGTACTACCAGCATGCAACTTCCACCATTTTGCACATGCTCTACACATGTGTATGGTGTTGGCTACTTTGAAGAATGCATTGCCTGCCTCATAGTAGTCAGGATCATTACAGAAAATAAAAGGAAAAAAAGGAGGTGGGCTTGAGACGTATCCATCCATTGTCTTAACTTTTTTATTTCTCTTTTTTTTTTTTTTAACAGGGAGAGTGAATGTTAATGGACATCAGTATAAAAAAACAAGATGAAAACATGACAGATTTGAGCTCATTTAAATGTGCAGTCCCTGAGCAGGTCAAGTAAAATTACACAACATAAAAAAGACATAAAGATGTACAACAAAACACACAAGCAAATGATAAATACATGCAAAACATCATACTAAGTTGAGCTAAAAGTGATCACAGATCTGGTTTGCTATAAGCCATTGTTTAAAATGTGTAGAACACCCCTTTATTGCGATTGGTCAGCCATTTCAGTATTTTCTTCCCTGTACTGACAGCACACTTTGTCCAACTGTGGTTTGCCTCTAGTGGTGGTTGTGACTTTTTCAAGTGACAATTTCGAGCTCCTCCTCTCGCAGGAGGAGCTTGACACTTGTGTGTCACCTCTACTGGTTGTTTTGTAAACATTATACACACGAGACACATTTTAAGAAGACTTTGCCTCTGTTTAATATTAATGCATCATCTGCAAACATCTGAATACTATAAAATGCTAATAAGAGTGGACTAAGTATAGAGCCATGTGGGACCCCTACACAGCATTCAGTGTAAGGAGATTTGATGCTGTCAGTACATACACGTGCTTTGTATCAGACATATATGATTTAATCCACAGAACAGGTTCTTCAGAAGAAAGTGTCTGTTTATCCATTCAGAGTTGTGGTTCAAATTAAAACTGAGACTGACACTTTAATATAATACCCATTATTTTCTGTCAAACTGAAAGAACCAAAAATGTGCAACCTAACAAATACATTTTGAACAATGTGTCAGTATTTATGTTATGGTGCAGAGTAATGGGACTTTGGGAACATTTACACAGTATCATTATGAGGATGATTTAAAAAACAAATTTGTATAAAATTGAGGAAATATGAGCAAGCAACTTGTTTACATTCACACTAAAATTCTGCCTCCTTCTGTGAGGAGAGAGGATGAAAAGGTTTATCTACAGTCAACACAACTAGAATCAAAGACTGTGATCAAAGCACAAGATCAAGTGTGTATGTTTGCGAGACACATAGGCATAAACGAGGAAAAAGAACAGGAGGAAAAAACAGAGAGAGACAGTTTGCATATTTTTCTTCTCTACCAGATCCTGCTGTTAATCCCTGCCCAACACCGAGACTTCTAACTAAACAAAACAGTTAGTGTCCAAATGCACCCATTTGAGCATTTTCAGATCTGGCACAGCCTTTGCACAGAGTTAGTTAAAATTGTAAAGACTATTAAGATTGTTAAGATTACAAAAGAAAAACAGTTTGTTATGCTTAAGAATAGACTGAGTACAAATATGTGCTGGAATGTAAAGTCCTGCCTCCCACATGTTGGACTCCCTTATTTTCCACTTTGATAAATAAAGGGTGCCCTACTCCCATTATTAATGATAAATGTTTTCATTGGGCATAAACTGTGTATTGCACAGTTGTCCGACATGTACGTAATTCTTAAAGATATACATACTGAGGACAGAGCTGCTACTATTTTCCACCGAGGACCTGTCACAACATGCAGAACACTGTATTCATGACCATTTACAGTAACTGCCTTCTTTGTTCAAACAAACTGGGGTATGCATCCACACAAGTGCCTGTTAAAGATAACTAGCATTGGTTGTTTGAGTGCCCCAAAATGATTCACATTGAAGTGACAGAAAATTGAGTGTTGGTAGTAAGTATGAAGGGAGCAAAGGATGATTTTAGATGATGTTATTGTATGGCAAGGTCTGTGCAGGAAGACGGGAAGGATGGACTGAAGAGAAATTAACTTCTAATTATCAGCAAAAGACTATATTAGAGCTCGACATTAGCTATTTGTCAATACATCGGTATCTGCATTTATAATGGCCAAAAAATGTTGACAGTAAAGAAGAGATGGGAGAAACACCCTTCAACCATGTTATGAGTATTAATGTGGCATAGTTTGTCCACCAGAGGGAACGCTTCTACTTGTTGGCAATATGTGTTTAGAACATGACAAACACAACAACCTACTGATCTGAGAAGAAACGGGCAAAGTGTAAATGAGTAATCCACAACTTGTTGTGACAATAAACCAAGATTATTTTTAAACTGCACTGTCATATTATTTTAGTAAGGACTCATAAATAACTACACATAAGAAATGTTAGGGAAATCTGGTGTGTCTGAAAGAAACAAATATTGGCTGATATATCAGATTTTTAAATCATCAAATATCGGTATCAGTATCAGTCTTAAAAATCCTATATTGGTCAGGGTCTAGATTTTATAGAAAAAATGAACCATTATGTCACCCACTGGTTAGTTAAGTCCCATTGTGACGTCTCAAGCTGAGGATTTTCGTCATTTCCACCGTGGCGAGGTGTGAATCTGACTGAGAAACTAAGGAATGCTGCAAACTTATGGAGCAGTGACCTGTCAATCACATCGTAAACCTTCCCTAAAGCTTATTGTCTTTTTTGACTCTCATGGGGACCATAATTTACTAAATGAACATCATGTTGTATTCAATAATACATAAAACTAGCAACTGAGACAACAAAGTGTATACAGAAGTCACAGATCAAGGGAGTTGGGGAACATTGTCCAATAGAACTTTACTATCTGGCTTCTTTTTGCAACCAGAGTTGTACCCTACAGAGAATGCAGCTTTAAGGGACTTCTGCACTGGCTTCACTTTAAAGACCCAGAAGCTTCATCCATCTTTTACATAAAGTCTATGTTTCCAACACAAAAAAAGGATAATGAAATTCCCAAACCTTAACCCCATGTTTGTTATTGTAGCCATGAAAACAAAGACCACATAACCTTGCCGTACCTAACAAAGTAATTTTATGATTAAACCACCCAAACCCTCCCCACACCTTCACCTGAAAACAAGCTTCTGTAAATATTTGAAGGACAAAACAATGTTTTGATCCTGACCTGTTTTCAAATTCAGTTCAGGTATGTTGTTATGGGACAAACACATTAATCATCATAGTGTATAAACGTGTTGTTCTCTCTGTTTTAAATTTATATCAAGCAATCAGTAGTGGCTGCAAGGCCCTGAGGCCAGCTCTGCATGTTGACATGATGAATTCCACGAGAGTGGGCCAATTGAACTGTGCTAACGATGGCTTGGTTGCATGCATGCTGATTTGGGAGGAAGCCCTGCAAGAAATTACATAATGATGTGTACTATATCAATTCTATATGGAACAAAAGAATGGTGAGGGTGTTTGCTTGGTGAGAAATTAGTTGACCACAACAACAAAATTAACAAAATTTATAGTTAATAAATTGGGGAAAGAACCATGTACACGTTTATTAAATGTAGACAAAATGTCAAGCTAGATTTGTAGAAGTGTTGTCACATTTTCCACCCAGTTTAATTTCATTCTACCAGTTACCTTATCAGTTATTTACATAAAGGCACTGCTGCCAGTACATAAGGTGGGAAGGTAGCCGCACTGCGGCCAAAAGCTTTCCGTTAGGTTGTCTTCAAACAAAACAAAATGGTTCAGTAAGTGTAGCAACAGAAGATATCAGTGGTTCCCGGTTGTGTGGAAACTGTACATTTATCTGTCAGTCGAATGGAAAAACAAACTTGTCTTAGCAAGAAAATGTGTCTGCTTAATCTTGAAATGCTTACTCTGACATATCTCAGTCTTTGACAAAAAGTTTTTTCTTCAACACGAGTCACCTCGTCCTGTTGCTCTAATGTGTATCTCTTCCTGTCAAATCAATTTTATGTTCCAGACACTCACAGTGAGGCAGAACATGATGAATCTGGAGGAAAGGTCATGATTGACTGGAGATTTTCCCATTTTCTCCCACAACCACATATTGATTTGGAGCTGCAACTAAAAATAATGCCACCTTTAAACTTGCACATGTGTGCGTTATCATCCCTCCTCAAAAAAGCAGAGGCTGGTGATAGGCAATTGCTTGCAACTTCTTTCACAAATTTGTTTCTAGACTGATTTTTAGGTTTTTAAAAATAAATGTTTCTTACCTTGTTGACACACCCTTCATTGCTATAATTTCCTCCTTCCTGTTGGTTAGGTGTGATTATTGTATATATATAAAAAGCTGCTTCATTTTTTGTCCAATTTTTAAAGAGAAAAAGTTTTTTTCCTTTTGAGTTGGGAGAATTTCTAAAACCCACCAATTCTGTCTCAATGAATTGGCCTGGCCTGTCTTTTCCGATGCATTATTGAAGCTGTTGTAAGTGCAATCATGCTCTTAGTTTTAATTTGTATGAATAAATAATACAGAAGAACATGGCATACTTTTCCATGTAGGTAGCTAGTGGACAGCCTTTGACCTTTAACACACTGCTTTTTCTTCTTTGTCTCTAAGAATCCACTGCAGCTTCAGGGGGCTCTGTTTATGTGTGTTACTATGTGTGTGAGAGAGATAGCATTGGACTATCTGCCTATTTATAATCTGATTTACTTTCTTGTTATCATCCAAGATAAATAAGAAACTAAACTTAGAAAAACACTAACAACAAGCCTTGCAGCAATACAATGGAGCTGCATTTCACAAACCGATTGCTGAAAGAATTTCCTTTTGTCTAGTGTCATATGTGCATGCACATTTGTGTGTTTGTGTGTGTAGTAGCTTTAGAGCTTCACAGCTGTGATTTTGACTCCTAGCAAACATGAGCCACTCTTAATTTCTTTAACCCCTTATTGCCTCAGAGCTCTGAATATGCATATATAAAATTTTAGTCCCATGCATGCCCATACACACATCTAGTCTAGTTTGGTAGCTGTTGATCTGGTGCCGTTCAAGCACACTGCAAGCTATTTCCTGCTGTTTCACATTATCACAGTGTATGAGGTTATACAGAAACAATATGTTAGAAACAAACTGGAAATTAATGTAATATTAAAGCACATAGGTTGACATAGAACAGAACATCAGTGCAAAATTCAGGTACTTCATTCAAAGCAAATACAGAAAGTGGAATGCAGCAGCAGATGATGATATTCAAGCCAGATGAAGTAAAAGTTTAAACATACATAAGGCAGGGGAAATGGCCAACACTTCAGAGCATGTTGTCTGTGGAATTGTACTCATGCTTTTCTTTTTCAGCAATGACTCATTTACTGAATGCAAATGGCGTTGAAGCTGTGGAAGTTTTCCTTTGTAACACATTTAATGAATTAGAAAAAGTGGTTTTGTTTTGTTTTTCAGTGGGATGTGAAATTTTTCCCTGCAGTGCAATATGTTTCCAGAACATTACACAGAATCTGCTATAATCTAATCTTAGTTTTAGATTCCATTTGCAAATAGTTTTATAACAAACCAGAATAGAAACCATGAACATCAGAAACCACCAGCAATGACAAATGAGCTTGAATAAAAATGTGTTCTGTAGCATTTTGTTAAGTCAGAGGTTGTTTTTCTCATGAATTACTAACATGTTCCTCGGCAGCATCCGGCACTAGTACGCGCAGCAGCAGAGCTTGGCAGAGGAAGCAAGCTCCTGGGAGTGAAATGCAAATTTAGTGCAATGCTTGATGATGTCTTGATGAAGCAGATTGGGGCCATTTAGAAATGTTTCAGTCGTGACCTCTGCAGCAGACAGTTTGGTCTCCTGTGACTAGAAAGAATAACTGTGAGCCTAGGTAGGCATACAAAGGAGGGGACTAGTCTTTCTCTTTTTGTCAGCTCTGCAACATTTCCTTCTCCTGATCTCTAAGGTTGTGAAAAATTAAGTACACCCTTATTGCTTCCATAGGAATTAAGAGAGTAAGTAGCAGCTAGGTGCTGCTAGTCAGATGCACTTGATTAATTGATCATCAGTAAGTGTGACCACCTCTATAAAAGCAGAGGTTTTGGCAGTTTGCTGGTCTGTTGTTCCCACGAGTTTGCAGGTCAAGCATTCAGGTGTTTGTTAACACATTGCCAAGGAGGACATCAGAAACGGTCTTAAATAATGCTGCTGTGCATCAATTTGGGAAGGGTTATAGGGCCATTTCCAAACTGAAGTCCATCATTCTACAGTGATAAGATTGTTCCCAAGTGGAAAACATTCACGACAGTTGCCAATCTTCCCAGAACTGGACGTCCCAGGTAAATTTACCCCAAGGTTAGACTATTAGAAAAAGAATGAACAAATTGTTTGTAAGGGTTGCCAGGAAAAAGCTTCTCTCTAAAAAGAACATGGCAGCACAGCTTAGGTTTGCAAAGATGGATCTGAACAAACCACAAGACTTCTGGAACAATGTCCTTTGGACAGACTAGACCAAAGTGGAGATGTTTACCCATAATGGAAGGCGTCACGTTTGGTGAAAACCAAACACAGCATATCAGCACAAACACCTCATACCAACTGTCAAGTATGGTGGTAGATGGATGATGATTTGGGCCTGTTTTGCAACCACAGGACCTGGGCACCTTGCAGTCATTGAATTGACCATGAACTCCTCTATATAGCAAAGTGTTCTAGAGTCAAATATGAGGCCATCTGTCTGACAGCTAAAGCTTGGCGGAAACTGAGTCATGCAACAGGACAATGATCCTAAGCACACCAGCAAATCTACAACATAACGGGTGAAAAATAAGAATCCAGGTGTTGCAATGGCCCAGTCAAAGTCCAAACCTCAATTGAAATGCTTGGCATAAAGGAGAGCAAGCTATTGAATTATGGGGTGTACTAGTTTTTTCAAAGGACTGCATAGAGTCCTGTAAAAACTTTTTTTACATGACTGTATCTATACTGTGTATATAGTGGCTCCGTGGTGTAATGGTCAACACATTTGCCTTACGTGCAAAAGATCCCTTGTTCTAGACTGGGAGGTGACACAAACCCTCCCAGAGAAACCCTCGTCTGTCCACTGGATCACAAGCTAGTGTACTGCTAGTGCTAGTCCCAAACCCAGATTCTTTCTACTCTTGGAACTGTATAATGTCAAAGAGAGGTCATCTCAGGCACACAGCTCTGGCTGTGAATTTAAATATTATACAAAGATAACCTGAGTAAACACAAAATGCCACTCCAAAGTCTTCATTTTGTTTTTCTTAAGCCATTCAGAGGTGGACTTGCTGGTGTGTTTTGGATCATTGTCCTGCTGCAGAACCCAAGTGCGCTTCAGCTTGAGGTCACAAACAGATGGCCGGACATTCTCCTTCAGGATTTTCTGGTAGAGAGCAGAATTCATGGTTTCATTTATCACAGCAAGTCTTCCAGGTCCTGAAGCAGCAAAACAGCCCCAGACCATCACACTACCACCACCATATTTTACTATTGTATGATGTTCCTTTTCTGAAATGCTGTGTTACTTTTACACCAGATGTAATGGGACACACAGCTTCCAAAAATTTCAACTTTTGTCTCGTTAGTCCACAGATTATTTTCCCAAAAGTTTTGGGGATCATCAGGATGTTTTCTGGCAAAACTGAGACGAGCCTTTGTGTTCTTTTTGCTCAGCAGTGGTTTTTGTCTTGGACATTCATTCATTCATTCATTCATTCATTCAATTCAATTTTATTTACATAGCACCAAATCACAACAACAGTCGCCTCAAGGCACTTTATATTTTAGGGTAAAGACCCTACAATATTATAGTATACATGTGTGCGCACTGTCTATGAACTCCATGACAGAGATAAGATTGTCTTTCAGACAAATAGATTATGAAAATTGTATAAAAATGGGAAACTCGTACCTATTTGGCTCACTGTATGTCAAACAGTACAGTTTCAACAAACTGACAGGACATACGGTAAATTTATGTAATGATTTGCATCAAAGTATTTGTCACTGTAAAGTATGTTGACCTACCTACCCATGCCCTCTGTTATTATGTGTGTTTTGTCAAAACCATGTTATTATGTCATACTGATAATACTATCTTGATCTTTATTCACAAGACTTTGAAAAAAACAGGGAGAATGGAAGGGGTAAATGCTGGAGACAGAAGGGATGGGGTGAGGCTGCTTTGAAGTTCGGAATATGTCTTTGAAGCCCGTTAGCTTTGTGATGTGCCCTAAATGTTTCCAAACCTGAGCAGAATATCCACCTCTTATGGTCCTTCTGCTACAGTACCAGTATCTAACTCTGATGTTACAAACAAATTGCCATAAGTCCTGAAATCTCACAAACCTGAAGATAGGAAGAGTAAAATTATATCTTCACAGTGATGGTGTAAGGCAAAACTGTAAATTATCTTCTCCTTTCACTCAGCATTTGTCTTATCAGACTCTCTGTCTCATACTCCCAGGTTTCAGCAGACACCAAACGCAAAAATGAGATACTTTGTTTCTGACACATTTGCAGCAACAGCACCATAACAGGCAGCAGTGTCTGTGCTGCTTCTGTCACCTCCCCTCCCCTCTCTGTGACCTTAACCCAATACGGTGTCACACCTGAGGCACAGGGACCATAAAGAGCACTAATCAGCAAATGCCAGGGTGTTCTGCACAAAGTGCTCCAGTATGACAGTCCGTTCTCCTTGTAATTACTGCATCTTGGTTGGGATCATTAAATATTCATCCGCCATCGGCTGGGAGCTGCTCCAGCTCTGCAACTCCAGTGGTAGGTCTTTTCACATAGAGACTGGTAATGCACCCCTTTGTATTCTCTGCTCTCTTATTCGTGTTTAAACTTTTTACTTAAAACTTTGTACCACAGTTTCACAACTTTAACTGTATTTTTTAACCTTTCTGAATCTTCCATTTCCATCATTGAGAGCATGCTATTTTGTCTGTAGAAAATACTTTTTGCATTTTCTGTTAAGGTCATGTGCAAGATGAACTCTTTCAGAATATTTTAATCATTCTTATAGTCCAATCACTTATATTCATGCACAGGGGAGAAATAAATGCTACTATGATCTTCAGGACAGTCATAAAAAGAAGTAAGTAGGGAAAGTGTGAAGTCCAATAAATAAATAAATAAATAAATAAAGGCAGCTCTCCTCGTCTTCATGAATCACACAGCAACAGGAATCCTAAAATCACCACTATACCACAGGATTAAGTTTGAGAATTACTGAAACATGGACATGATTTGGGTTAAATCTGTGTGAGGGAGGTGCATTTAATATGAGAGATGGGTCAGTTCAATATACTCATCTTTATTACTCTAGCGTGTCTTTAAAAACAGTCTGTATGCATAAAGTAAAAAACAGGGTTTTTTTTTAACTCCATAAGTTGAGGGTAAAATGGTGTTTGGAAAAACAAAAGTTAATTCTAACCCACAACACTCAGAAATCCTCTGATATATCCTCCACTGAGCGACCCATTAAGAAATCATCTGATAATACTTTATTAGCAAAATATTGTTGGGTAGTTTTTAAGGTATTAACATTTAAATTCATGACACAATATTATTATCCTGGTTGACCGCTAATTTCAGCCCTTAGAAATGAATTCTAATCCATCATTCCAATCATTATAATGTACATTTGAAAACTCATGTACATGTAAATAGTCTGTAAAATTCAATTCAATTCAATTTCAATTCAATTTTATTTGTACAGCGCCAAATCACAACAACAGTCGCCTCAAGGCGCTTTATATTTTAGGGTAAAGACCCTACAATATTAGACAGAAAAGACAGGAAACCCCAACAATCAGACGACCCCCTATGAGCAAGCACTTGGCAACAGTGGGAAGGAAAAACTCCCTTTTAACAGGAAGAAACCTCCGGCAGAACCAGGCTCAGGGAGGGGCAGCCATCTGCCGCGACCGGTTGGGGATGAGGGGAAACAGAAGAGAGCAGAGGGAGACAGGACAAAAGGCACACCTATAGGAGAGAGACAGAGTTAATAATAGCTAATGACTAAATGCAAATGGTGTATAAAACACATGGAGAGTGAAAAGAAGTGAGGAAGAGGAAGTGCTCAGT
>VUQI01009836.1:0-13058 GCA_015106735.1 Paratilapia polleni
CTGCTTGAATTCTTGCACCAGGAATGGCATAAAGTCACCCAACAGCAATGTGAAAGACTGGTGGAGAGCATGCCAAGACGCATGAAAGCTGTGATTGCAAATCAGGGTTATTCCACCAAATACTGATTTCTGAACACTTCCTAAGTTAAAACATTAGTAATGTGGTGTTTAAAAATGAATATGAACTTGGTTTTTTTGCATTATTTGAGGTCTGAAAACACTGGACCTTTTTTTGGTATTTTGATCATTTTTCATTTTCTGCAAATAAATGCTCTAAATTAAAATATTTGTATTTGGAAATTTGGGAGTTATGTTGTCAGTAGTTTATAGAATAAAACAAAAATGTTCATTTTACTCAAACATATACCTATAAATAGCAAAATCAGAGAACCTGATAATTTTGCAGTGGTCTCTTAATTTTTTCCGGAGCTGTATGTTTTAGCATTTGAAAGGTCTCCTTTTTATCTACAGTTTGATACCAGGATCATCTTCTAGCTGTGATTCCTTCTGAGTCAAAACAATTTTCTAATCCAGTCATATTTCAACACTCCTGAATATAGCCTGTGGCTGTGAAATGGAGAAACAACATCAGTGTTCACATGTTCAATATAACAGTTTGGACAAATTGCATTTATTAAACAATTTTAGGCCCTGAAGACATTTTCCAAAATCCTTGAAGGTTCTAGATCACAGAGGGTCTAAGAATTTTCTTTGGCCATACTCAGACCATCCATTGGTCCTGAGACCCTCTGAATCAAGAAGATTTTGGCTTTACGTTGTGACACCTGGAGTGGGTTGAAAATCGATTTGGTTGCAGTTTTTAACAGAGCTTAAATGTGTTTTTCAGTCCCCTAACTTTTATGTGTCTTGAATGAAAAAGCCTTATGTACTTCGAGGGCTTGTAACTGAAAATATTCACAGTATTAAGGTAAAATTTTAAATTTCTTCATCAAAGATGCTAAAGCTATTGTAGAAAAATAATCAGCTGATTGAAATGGGGTCAGGTGGGAGGCACTGATTGATTTTTACTGGAATGATCCAAATGCAAAGAAGTCTCTGCTGGCCAAAAATCTAAACAAGAGGAGAAAGGCAGAAATGCGTACTTTTGGCAGAATTGTACAGTAGATCACTGCAATAATTCAACAACAGAGCGAATGAAGGTGATGCTCAACAGTTCAAATCATTACTATTTGAGTAAGTAATTACAACACATGAACACAGTACAGGGGGAAGAGGAAATCAAGAACATCCCTGAAGGAGCAAAATGCAAGTCGCACGCTGGACTTTATAAGTGTGCGTTATCCCTTCACAGGGTCTCAAGGAAAAACTTGCACAACTTCTTATTCAGGCTTTGGGAAGTTGTTTTGTAGTAGACAAGAATAAAACAAGCTCACATCTTTACCATCACTGTGAGCATATGTGTGGAATTAGTCCAGGGAAAAACCTAATTCACCTAAATACCCATCAATCCCATAAAAAATGCCATCCACTTCCAAATACTCCGCAAGTATCAATCAATAAGTTATCAAATTATTAGCAAGTGCTCTATTCTTATATTTTGCTCTATAAAATGGCTATTTCCACAGTCAGTATGTGCAATGGCTCAGATGATGGTTCAGTGATAGGTGATAGGAGACGGGATTCACAATAAACTGGACAGATTTCAGTCTACAAATCAGTGGAAACCAGAGAGATTAACTGACAGTGAGGCTACGAGTGTAACTGGCAAACACAAAGGTCAAACAACAACCTGGAAATGGACGAGTGAAGCAGTGGCTGTGCTTATTGTGACCTCCCTCTCGGTGATGTGAAAGACTCCCCTCTCAAAAGACTGTTAAAGGTCCAGTGTTTGTTCAAAAAGCTCACTTCCTGGGGTGGAAGACCATCAGAGGCCTGTCTTCGATCTTCTGCCAGGGGCTCTTCTTGTTCTCATCTTTGTCCTCAGAATCGTCCTCTGGACTGGTCATGGAGTCGCGGCGGTTCTCGCTGTTGCTGCTGCGGCTGCTGTTCACGCGACTGCGTCCTCTTCTAGGGATGGTGGATCCTCGGGAGGATGGACCTTCGTCCAGAAGAGGGGTGAGGGAGTTCTCCTCAGGAGAGACGGGGCGTCCCTCGCTGCTGCTGGGCTCGCTGTGGTCAGGGTAGGCCAGCTTGGAGTAACTCTTCCCACCGCTGCTGCTAACACCGTGGCCCTTCCGTCCTCCTGTCCCCCAGCGCTCATCTTTTCCCTTTCTGTTAGAAGCTGATTTTCGTTCTTGGGCCTCCAGAGGTGGTTCAAGGTTGACATCCCGTGCAGTGCTACTGGAACCGCCTCCGAATCCACCACCGCCACTGAGGTCATTCCCAACATCTATATAGGAGTGGCGCACATGAGCATTAGCACGACCATCCAGAGAGATGAACCATGCCCGCGGGTGCTGTTTAACTCCAAGTTCCAGGAGCTTCTTCTCAGTCAGAGCCTGCAGTTCCCCGTTCATTTGAGCCATGGTGGAGTCGTTGAAGAGTACTGGGATGGTCACAGGCCCGCCAGACGAGTCGGATGCCCAGCTTGGCTCCTCTGAGTCATCACCTTGGGATCCACCCTGTTGCTGCTGTTGGCCTTGTTTCTGGGAGTGGTGGTGATGGTGTTGCTGGCCTCCTCCCATCTGTGTACCATCTTTGTCTTGATCCTTCTGGTCCTTGCCATCTTTGCCAGAAAACTCAGATGGTAGGCGCATGTAGTGGGCTGGGATAACCAGGGTTGGCACCATGCTGCGGTACATGTTCTCCTTCATCTGGTCAATGGAGCTGCAGAAGATGATCTGACCTGGTTGGGTGTTGAGGGAAGTAGGTCGGGCAAGGCTGTCTGCTGCTGCCGCTGAATAATCTGGAGGTTTGTCGGACTGGCTTGGGACGTAGCCTTGGAAGCGAGGCGGGGATGGGGGATCAGAGGAGTAACCTCGATTGTCGTTGGCATTGTGGTGTCTGTGATAATCGGACTCCTTGTTGTCTTTGGAGCTGTAGTTCCGGTTGTAGTCATCATGCAGCAAAGGGCTGTCCAAGTTGTTCGTCTCTGTGGCACGCGTAACCTTCATGGGGAAGCTTTCACCCCGTTGGGAACCTGAAGCGTTTTTACCCTTGGCATGTCGCAGCATGTGGGCTGGAACATGCTTAGTTAAATCTTCCCTTGAACTCTGGTAGTCTCGAGATGGCGACAAGTCAGATTTGTCATTGGAGGGGCCTGATTCAACGTGACCTCCACAGATGAGATTTAGTCGTGACGTGGATGTGCCCTGGTCTCTCTTAGCGCCGTTTAGATTGGACGCATGGGGTTTGCCTTGCTGTCGACGAGGTTTCAAACACTTTCGCCTAAAAGGTAAACAAAAACTGAAGGTCAGAAGGAAATATATATAAATAGCTCCTATCAGGGTGGGAATTACAAAAAGTATCTAATCAAATGAGAACTTAACCCTATAAAGCCAGTTTTTGACACCTTTACATCATCATGATCAATATTTCACTAAACAAATCAGTTTTATACAACCTAACACAGCTCCCAGTTTGGATTCAGGAGACAGGCACCCTCTCTACTTTTAAGATTAGGCTTAAAACTTTCCTTTTTTATAGAGCTTATAGTTAGGGCTGGATCAGGTGACCCTGAACCATCCCTTAGTTAAGCTGCAATAGGCCTAGGCTGTTGGGGGCTTCCCATGATTCACTGAGCACTTCGTCTTCATCACTTCCTTTCACTCTCCATGTGTTTATACACCACTTGCATTTAACCATTAGTTATTATTAACTCTGTCTCTCTCTCATAGTGTGTCTTTTGTCCTGTCTCCCTCTGGTCTCTTCTGTTTCCCCTCACCCTCAACCGGTTGCAACAGATGGCTGCCTCTCCCCAAGCCTGGTTCTGCCGGAGGTTTCTTCCTGTTAAAAGGGAGTTTTTCCTTCCCACTGTTGCCAAGTGCTTGCTTATAGAGGGTCGTCTGACTGTTAAGGTTTTCTCTCTAATGTTGTAGGGTCTTTACCCTAAAATATAAAGCGTCTTGAGGTGACTGTTGCTGCGATTTGGCGCTATATAAATAAAACTGAATTGAATTGAATATTGTCTGCCCTCTGGTGGATTATCTGTGCACTGCAGGCAATAACAGGTGTCTTAATCCAAAATACCTGCGTTTGTGTAGTGAGTCACTAGTTCTTGCCATGGAAATCTTAAGAGTTACAGTTCAATAAAATATATATTTATACAAATATTTGAAAATAAATGTTTACTGTACAGAAGCAACTTATAAATACTTGATATTCATACATCATTTTATAGTAAAATCATGTTGAAAATGTTGTTTATCAAGTATAATACTAAGGTTTATAAATTAAATGGGATCTATTCTGCTCATTTTCAGCTCCATATTTATATTCTTGAACTCTATTCTTTGCATGATTCACAGTTCAAAATAAACTTTCTTTATCTTAAATACTAGGCCTTGGTGCAGCCCCTCAGTTCACCTGCTCTCCGAAACAAGCCATTTTAGCAAGCCATGTTTAATATGAATATCGACAGTGTTTAAACAGTGTATACACGACAGCAGAAAAAAGCAGAATAGTTCCTTCCACTGACATTTTATTGCATTTCATTATAAAATCTGCATTATTTTTTTACCACAATTCCAAATACACTGCTTTAATTATTTATCTGAACTAATCAGATGTGATCTTAAGAAATACTTCAAGTTAAATTTGAGCTATTTGTGTGGGATTTTTTACATATATGCAACCTGTTCTTGATATAATTGTAATTGTATATAATTTGTTTTATGCTAAAAAAAACAATGTTGTGCAATAAATAGGTAATAAATTATATACATTCCAACAAAATTATTTAAATCTTTTTTAGTATTTTGTTTGAAAGGTTAAAAACAGTTAATTATAAACAAAAAAATTGAATCTTATACCCATTATTTGACATATCAGGCTTTACAGGGCTTTAAAAAATCCATATTCATGTAGATTCACTCTACTATTGTTGCTACTAATAGAAACCTAAAAGTGAGACCTGCGCCTATGCTCCCCACACCTGCAGTAGTAGAGCAGCACGCAGAGCAGGATGAGCACCAGCAGGGCCAGCGAGCCCAGGATGGAGAGCAGGAACAGGGTGTGGTAGGTGGTGATATCCCTCAGGCCTGGATGAGATAAACCCAAACCTGCAAGACCATTCATGGCAAGTTATCCCAGATTCATTCGCTGCATGTCACCTCCACAGCACATTGTTCCACAAACATGAGTAAATCTGAAAGGACTAAAAAGACACTGAAAATTAACTGTTTGAATAACTACTAGTTTGTCTATTAAGGCTGAGTAAAGTCAGTGAGGAGGAAAGAATTTGGCTTTGTTGATTATGAAATATCCAGACATTGAGGGAAATAATTTACACTCACACATCCCATCTATACAATTAAACATTAACACATGTCATAATTGGGGAAAACATGCTGACATGTCCACGTCTTTGGTCTTGAAAATTTATAATGACATTTTTATGTTGTCAAAATTGCCAAATTTCCAGTGAATTAGCTCAATAGCTATTTGATCGTTGGGTAAAAAACCTGCCACAGACATGTATGGTCCTCAGAGGAAGCCTATTGACTCATTTATCCCCTGACCTTTACTTACAAGCCACTTGGTTACGCTGCTAAATGCTCCAGCAGCTGGAGGACCTCCCATGATGCAACGAGCACCTTGCTTTCACAACCCATTCCCCATGCATTCATAAGCCACTATTGCACTAAATCATTTACTTCTTTTTTCTCTTTGTTGCAGTTTGGTGTCCGTTGTCTCTTTCTCTTCAAGCACCAAATAGTCGTGGCAGATGGCTGCCCCTCCCTGAGTCTGGTTTTGTTGGAGGTCTCTTCCTGTTAAGAAGGAGTTCTTCCTCCCCACTGTCTCCATGTTCTTGCTCGTAATAAATCACTGAATTGTTGGGTTTCTGTTAAAACCACAGACAGTACAACAAATGGATGCAACCACATAATATCACCTACTGGTTAGTGAAGTTTTCACCGTCGCCATCTTGGTGTTTTCAAACCAGATGTAACAAGTGAGGGGCAGATCTGACTGTGAAACTGCAATGACTTGTCAATCACAAGTCATTGTTCTATGAGCATGCCCTGGACAATCCTCTTTTCTGACTCTTAGAATTAGCATAATTTACAAAATGGACTTAAATTTTTTTCAATATGACCTCAGGAAAGTGTTTACTGAGGTCAGGTCCAAGAGCCATTTTCCCATAGACTTCTATAGGATTGGAAGTCGCCCCCTGGTGGCCACTAAAAAGAATGCAGATTTAAGGCACTTATGTTGGTATCACTTTTCAGACCTGGAAGCTACATCCATCTTTTATACTATCTATGGTTCAAACTCAAGGGTATTTGTTATTTAACCTCCCAGTTCAAGTTGTTCTATAAGTAATGATTTTGTTTTCAAACCATATTGTTCATAATTTTACATAATGAATAAATTATAATTTTTTAAAGAAGTATATGATTGGCAGCTATGTACTATTTTTAAGTTGACTGCAGCTGTGTGGAGCACAGTCAACTTTCCCCTCAAGGGCAGTAAAGTGTACCTTATCTGATCTTGTCTTTAAGTAATGGGTCCTCCAACCTCTTGTTATCTGTGTTTCCACATTAGTATAAAGCTACATGAAGATTAAGCAAATTTGCCAGTCAACATTTTAAAAATAACAATGACTGTAAATTTTCACATACAAAGTAATGACGCCTTTGCTATCAGATCCAGGTAAACAAAAATCTGCTACAGCTCATGTTCAAAAATGATGGCCCAGAGGCGCAGCAGCAGCAGCAAAAAAGCAAAAAACAGACCAAGCGGCAGGGTGGAGGGTGAAGTGAGTTACAGTACCTGAAGACGACGGAAAGGCAGCCAACCAGTATCCCATCTGAGGAACCACAACGTTCCAGACAAACTGTGTCCCATCCTTTTTGATGTAGCCCGTCCCGTTCCGAACCCACAGTCCTGGAGGAAAGAAAACGATCAGCAGCTTTAAAGTACAGTCATGCCAAATCTCATTTTTTTAAAACTACATTTAAAAAATACTTTCACCTCATATATTTTTAGCATCCAGCTGTTTTACATCATCTATGATTTGTGTTTTCCTTACCTGTCTTAGGCTGATACAGCCAAGCGGGCACACTCGTGGCCATCCTGTTCCTGGTGTCAGACGGAAGTGGCACAGAGATGTGGACTGGATCTGAAACCTGGACCGCAGTGCCATCTTTATCGAAGAGCTGAATGCTGACCACTGCCAGCGCCGTCAAGTCTGTCCACCCTGTTTCTGCACCTGAAAGGAAAAAATCCTCCAAAATATCATCTTTAGCTCTTCTTATCCATGTTGTTTAGAGAATTTTAGGGAATAATTCAGTCCTGGTGGCTGATATAATAGTATTTTATGCTACAGCAAGAATTAGACTTGACACTGTGGAAATCTTGAGGATTTTGAAGCCACTATTTAGACACAAATAAAAGATTACAGTGCACTCTACAGCGGCAATAAACTGTAAAATGCACTTATGTCATTGATTTAACAGCCTACCTTTTTAATCAATCAGTTATTTGCTTGGCTTGTAAAATACACTGAAACAGTTAAAAATTAGCAGAATAATATCCCAGATCTTTGGTTTACTACACAAACAAGTGGAAAAACTGGCAAAATATTAAAGAGAAGAAGTTAAAACCATCAAATCTTTACACTTTTGCATAAAAACTGTTATAAACAACAATAAATTGTCAAAACAGATGCAAAATATTTGCAACAGGGTTGTAGTCAGATCTCTGCAGTCCAGCCAGTTTTTGTGGCATTAAGATTTTGCATCACTACATCTAAAGGACCTAGAAGTAAAACCTCCCCAATGAACCAGAAAGGCATACAAATTTTTGACCATACCATAGCTCACTGAACATCGATTTGTGAGCCAGACACTGACCTGAGCTGTTGGTCTCTTGGCCCAGCAGGAAGGGGAAACCACCAATTTCATACTGGCTCCTGGCTGTGGTCAGCACAGCAGAGAGCGCTGTGTAGTTAGAGCTGGATGGCAGCTGAATGGACTTCCTCTGGAGCTGCACCAGCGGCTGGTTACGCGCTCCTAAAAAAGAAACAAGCCCGGTCTGTCAAGCCTACAACCATAATAAAAAACTTGAAAAGGTGTAACCATACAGGTATTTGAGTGCATTGCAGGTGAAAAGAGGTGGCTGTGACTGAGCTGTATCTGCAATAATAAGACACTACTCTACTAGTGAAATCCAAAGAGGCCTGAATAGGCTTGATGTGGTGGAGAGGGGTGTGAATAATTAATTACAGTTTGTCTGTTTGTTTGTTTGTCTCATTATTAGCAGAATTACCCAAAAGGTTTTGGAGCAGGAGCAAGAAAATTTCATGAGAGGTGGGGTCGATCCAAATCTGGATCTGGATATTTTTCACCACTGCACAACAGGGAAAACTGGGCATTTCACATCATATCTTTACAAATACATATCACACTGAAATAAAAATAATTGGAAGACATCATCCTGATGTTCTTAAAAAATAACCCCAGCTGAAATACCCTTCTGGATCCAGGGACTGAGATCATGCATGGTGTGGAGGGAATTTTCAGCCTTGGCAGAGGTATGTAGTCTCACACTGCTCTTGTCTAAGAAGCGATAAGAGAATAACTCCCAAACTGAACTCTCCAAATCACCAGAAAAGGACTATGACTATCTACTGAGTCTAAATTATGCAATTGAACATGCATTATAAAGAAATTTACAGGCTTTTTTCAGAGGTTGTTCTTACCTGGAGATCCAGACAGCACCTGCAGGACATCATCGTACAGAATGAGAGTTCCTGGCCTCTGAACGAGGAGGTACAGGCTGACTGATGCATACACTACAAAAGGAAGAAAATGAAGTCAGCAGATTTCACAGGTGCAGCAACAATGCTGAGACAGAGTTTCTTATAAGACTCACAATAAGCTGCCTGGAAAGAAAAAAAAACACCCACATTCAGGGAAAAACAGCTGTAAGGCCAAAAGGAACAAACCTTGCTTCTATGTATAAATGATGCGTGAGACCATTTTTAAATTCAATCAGTCTCCTCGTCCGCATCAACAGGCCCGACTGAGATTTGAAATTTCAATGAAAAAAAATAAAAATTTTACTCCCACAATTCAAAATAAGAGAGTAAAGCAGTGAGTCAGTGAACACTGATGTTATTGAACCTGTTCTAAAAATTCTCAACTGAATCTACCAGACTTGATGCAAAAGAAATGAAGCGCAAGAAATCGTGCATCCATTTTAATCACAGAGTACCGAAGCCATGTGTACCCTTTGCAACTACCTCAAAATGGCAGCAGTAGTTCAACATGTCTAAAAACCTTTTTCAAGCAATAAAAGTGCAATTTAATCTCAGTTTCATGCTCGCAGTATAAGATTATGAGGGAAAACCCTAAACAAGGCCTAGAAATATTAGCTATTCTATCACGTTTTATTACTTCTGAGTAGTATACAGCAATCATTTCTGGTAGTTTAGTAAAATTACTACAACCTCACGGCAGTAGCGTAGAATTGATGGATTACCTCTCTAGTTTTAACAGCAGTAAAGATGTGAATTGCTAGGATGGAAATCACTCTCAGACGTCTGGATGTTTCTGCACAAATGCCACAAAGCTTTTTGTTTGTTTTTTTTTGTCATGAAAGAGTCTCGTTCAGTCCTTCCTTTGTCTTCTAATTTCTAATTTTCCTTCTACATGAACATTCCTGGGAGACTGTTGCTTGATTTTTGTCTTGCTCCTTAAAAATACCCAAACATTCAGTAGAAGAAAAAAAAGAAAATTGATGGATTAACTAATGACAAAATACATATTCCCTTTATGAGAGGATAAGCTTCCTACAAAAAAGCAGGCAGGAGAACATACTTAAAACTTATATTTTTCAACCCCTTCTAAGGCTTTTACAGGGATTTTACTATACACTGTATATAAAAGATGGACAGCCACCAAGACATCAAGCATTGGTTTCTAGACTCTGCATTTTAAAGGCTCAATTTTAGCATTTTGGCCGCTGGCATGTTGGCTTTTTAGAGCTAAAAGTGACCACATTTGCATGAAAGGGTGGCATGCTAACTAACTGCTAGTGCTAGCTATCTTGGTTAACAAGCTCCATCTAGACTGTATTCAAAAACTGCAAAGACAAAGATAACTGCTTACTAACTAATTAGCATTAAGTAACAGACAAATAAAATACTCCATTCATCAAAACTGAAGCATAGACTTCTTGTAGAGTCTGCTGGTCCAATTAATCGCGGAGCAAGACAAATTATTGATCAAATAATTGCATTAAAAGGCACCAACATCACAAGGGTGGTTGAGAGGTCCAGTTCAGTGACTCCAATAGGCTGAGGTGAAGCCTAGCAGACAGCTAGCAGCCTGGCCGGCACCCATCAATCAAAGTGGACACGCCCCTAATAATACATAATTTCAAGCGTTAATACAATTTAAAATGGGTGAGTTTCATCAATATTCACCCTTTGTAGAGCTGGCATGAAGTTGGACATTAGCTATAGAGGCCAAAACCACTATTTGCACTCAGCTGTAAACATGGTTATTTCTGCTGTAAAGTTGGACATTTTAACATGGGAGCCTATGGGGATTGACTTGTCTTTGGTGCCAGCCTCGGGGGGCCATTAGAGGAACTGCACTTCCATTTTTTTAGCCCTGGACGTTGCTGTTGGATTTTAGAAAATAAGAATAGGTATGGTGGAAGTGCTCTGGACTTACGGGGGATGCGGTTGGAGTGCCAGGGCACAGAGTTGGTAACGTAGTCTTGTTTGGAGGCTGTAATGATGACCCATGTTCCTGCACGATACAGAAAGCTGACTCTCACCACGCCATCCCTCCCAGCGCGTCTGGACGCCAAGAGGGTCTGATTACCGTGGACTTCCACCTGAGCATCCGCCAACGGTGACAGGTCGCTGTTGTCGAACACCTGGACTTTTATTTGCACCTCTGGAAGAAGATAAACAGACAGAGGCATCCACAAATCAAAAGGATCCAGTAACTGATCAGTCTCTGGATAGAAAATAAATAAACTATAATCTTAAGAATAGACTGACCATTAAAGCAAGAACACTCCGGTGTCAGGTCCTCAAATATAAGGAGGTTTTGTCTTTTTTATATAAATGAAAACACACTTTTTATGCAATTTGGACATGTCAACATGTGCACCTGCAATTAATAGGTTCCCTGCATCGAATGGAGGGATGACATAACAGAAAAACGGCTGCAGTGAATCAATTTTATAGTCTTTTTTCAGCAAAGAAACAGTCGAACAGTACAAAGTCTCCCAAATATATAATGTACAATGACATAAAAAAGAGAAAAAACAGCTTTCTTTTACAGTGAAGCTTTTTGATTCATCAGTCTTGTGTAGTCTTAATCAAATATATAGTTTTGAAGATGTAATTACACTTGAGTATGGCTCAATTTATCAAGTCACCCTCAACTGTCCTACAAGGACGACATAATTATGCAGCAGCATTATAATGTCATCCAAAATGACCTACAAAGAGAGAAGACCAGGTAATTACCATGAAACACAGCATATGGTCCAACAGGCCAAATAAAAACATTATATACTAAATGTGTGTATACTATACTAAAACGATTTTAATTGTCTTATATTAGGAGGTAATCAGGCTTTAAGCTTTGGCAGTTCTCACAATCTGGGGGCTTTGAGGGATGTAAACAGGAAGTCAGTGAGTTATTTGTTGGCTAACAGTGTTTTTAGCATATTCTATCTATATATCTATCTATATATATATACATATATATATATAGATATAGGAATTAAATGTTTTATTAATCTGGTTTCTGAATAATATATGAGCAAATCCCTTTGCAAAATCCTTCAGAATATAAACTGGAGAGGAGAGTTTGGTGGATGTGAGTGCTACTAAAGATTTCTGGCTCACAGTGTTAGAAAAAGATCACTCTGAGAAAACAGTATTTGATGATATGCACTATAAAATGCCATACATTTTTATTGGCAAACAGAATTCATAGATAAAAATTTTAAATCACAGATATCCAAATTAAATTTCCTCCGTTGATTACATTAAGGCAATTATTTTTTGTATTGTTTTTGTTTAAATATGCAAATCGGGTATGTTCTCATTAAATATGTATTAAATTGCATAAATATAAAAGACAAAATGTAGTAAAACAAACATCTTAGCATGTTTTTTTGGACATTTTCCACATTATGGAAGCAAAACAGGCCAATATTTAAATACTGAACAATGCATTAAAAATATGTTTTTGTCTATAGTGTCTCACTTTAAGCAAATGGCACCATTAAAGGTATACCAAGTCATCTAGCATCATACAGCTGCTCCTGTTTGTAACGTGCACATAGATGTTTAGGTGACTATAATGCTGTACTTTATTTTTTTGTTGAAGAAAATCTAAAAATCCCATGATGATTCTCAGGCAAATTCTGGAGTAATAAGAAGCTTTTTTTCCCTTCAAGTATTTATAAAAAAAAAATTCATAAAGTTTCATATTTTCATTCTTAGACTCTACTAGAGTAGCTTTGCATAATTCACAGATCAAAATAATCCTTATTTATCTGATACTGGGACTTGGTGCACCCCCTCAGTTCATTCATTTTAGCTCCTCTCCCTTTAAGCCTGCTTTCATCCCCTCACAAATGAAGGTTAAACTGTCTACATCTGAATGTTTAGAGCAGTCTGCAGCCTGACCTTCTGGACATCCACCACAGTAACAAGGTATATATATATATATATATATATATATATATATATATATATATATATATACACACTATATACAATATATATATATATATATATATATATATATATAACACACACAAAAAATATATATATATATATATATATATATATATATATATATATATATATATATACACACTGTATATCCATCCATTTCCTTCCGCTTATCCTATTCAGGGTCGGGGGTGGGGGCTGGAGCCTATCCCAGCTACCATAG
>VUQI01009837.1:5044-17003 GCA_015106735.1 Paratilapia polleni
AAATCCTTTGTAAACCATACCATTATTTGGTTACCATCTGTTGATGCATTTGAAGAGGAATGGGCTTTTGAGCTTGTCGTTATCCTAACCTGAAGAATATGTTCTCTCTCTCTCTACTCACCTTGAAAAACACAGATACTCTAAAAATGGATGTGTGGCATCAGAAAGCACTTACCAACTCCCCCAGAACCCAACTTCCCCGCTTCAGAACCCAACTTGTCAGACTATAAAGCCCACTAATGTGCCAGGGCAGAGGGTCTTTGTCCTGCACTCCTAATCATGCACTACACTAGTTCATTAAAACTAAACTTAATGAGTCATACACTACGGACTTGCCCTCAGCAACACCAATTAGTTTCTGTTTTGGCTAGATACAGTCCTCCTGAAGGGCCCCAAGCTCTTAGCAAAGATGAGAGGTTTATTCACACAACAGAGCAGTAAACAGAGGGACAATTATAACACCCAGCATTATTTTGCTCCCCATGCAGTTGCTCCTATATGTTCTTCAATAAAAGGGTTAAAGGATCAGATATCTAAGCCCTCCTCAGTCCCTGAATTGGCAAAATTTTATACCTGTTAGTTGGAAATTAACTTTTGTACAGCCATTATTGCTCATTGTGATGTCACAAAATAAATATATGTAAATTAAGGCCTTTTATTACGTAAAACTGATTTTAAAAGGAGTCAGTTATGTTAAATCAGTACATAAATGCTTCAATAAAAATTGGAAATATCTGAGGGACAGTGGATAGTCACACCTGATGCATCACATCCCAGTTAAGGTAAAAAAAACCAAAACAAAACAAAACACTGGATTTTGCACATCTGTCGGGGTTGGGTGGAGTAAAGAGGACCCAAATGCGGGATGTGAAAGAAGATGGATTAAACAGAAAGTGAGCCTTTTATTTGGCTGATGCAAACAGTCCAAAGAACAGAGTCCAAATCAAAATGCAAACTGGAAATAAAAGCAGGTAAGAAGAGCAAGAGTTTAACCACAAACGGGAAGCACTACAAGGAGCATAAAACAGATGATCTGACAAAGACAAAGGGGAAGACTGGACTAGATATACATACATAGGGGACTGATTACTTGATGAGATACAGCAGAGAACAGGGAGCAGATGAGAGAATCAACAACAGGTTAAGACAAAGAGGGTGGGGCAAACAAATACAACAGACAGAATACAAAGACAGGAAGTAATAACTGAAATAAGAACACTACTCCCAAAAATAAAACAAGAAATGATCAAATGACTGATAACTAATACTGAGATAAGAAAAATACCCATATACACAGGGAGAAACCAAGGGAGGCAAGGGTGGGGAAACACTGGGGAGATTGAATCAAATCCAAACAGGAACCATAACTCATTATCACGAGAACTAAAAACCCAGGACCAGGACAACATCCCTTTTAGTAACTGTATTTTATCACACATTACCTACCAACATGAGAGCTGACAGTTGCCTTCTAACTGTTTAATAAGCTGCGGGTCAAAGTCCCTAGCTCTAAAGTTAACATCCAAATACCTCCTCCAAATTCAAATATCACTTATTAAAATCTGATAGCATTTTTTTTAAGCAGCCTATCATTAATATTTAAGCTCCAAAAAGTGACAGTATACATCTTGTGGATTGATCTGACACTTTGAGTGAAAGAAAGTGCATTTCTCCCCCCCTGTTTGAAATTTCACTTGGTTGCAGCACAGGTACTCTATGTTCATGCAACACAGTGCAGCCTTGAGCCACAGTGGCTAATGTGTGTGCCATGGCTGCATGCTCTGAAGCTGCTTCACAGTCTATGGAATATGTAAACAGCTTCCAGAAATTATGCCAATACATATATTAGGTTTTCTCAGCATGTAGTAGTATCCTGTTGGTGTGTCTCTGAATGTTATTTCAGTGGCATGCCAATGAATAGATGGGACTGGGGTGGTGGGATGGTGTTATTTTTATCCATTTATGTGTAGTATAATTTTGTCTTCCTAAATTATAAAAAAGTTGTTTACCACTGCCCAGGGTCCAAGTAGAGCAAGCACGATAACTGTAGCCAAACGTTCTGACAAAATATATTTGAAATTATTATTTGATTTGTGTAAGAATCCACTTATGCGTTACAGGGACTGTTGTTTTTGTAAATATAGGCATCTTCAATCTTCAAAGTAAAAATATCATCTTAACTTGGCATGCATTTTTAAATTAGTACCTGCTATGTTGTGCTCATTTTACCAGATCAGGATGCACAAAATTTATCAAAATAGTGTGTGTGTGTGTGTACTTGTTTAGAGATCTTTGTGAGGACAAAAATTCGCATAAAACTATAGTTGTGAGGACCAACCATGATTTGTGAGGACAAAACGCTGGTCCTCACGAATTTGAAGGCATGTTTGAGCATTTTTGAGGCTCAAAATGTGGTTTTAGGGTTAGGCATTCATTTCTGATGGTTAGGGTTAGGGTAAGGGGCTAGGGAAAGGATTATGTCAATGGAGTTCCCCACTAAGATGTCAAAATGAGTGTGTGTGTGTGTGTGTGTGTGTGCAGTAAATTTGTGTGATTTAAACAACTGTGTGTGGAGATCATGGTTCCCTGAGTACTACAGAAGGGGAAAAAAATAGAAACAGAACATAAAAAATGCAGGGGGTTCATATACGTTTGATAATGGAATGGAAGCATGTTTATTCCATGAGACGGGTGAGTGATGGGAGACCCTCCTAAAACCGCTTTCTATGTGGATTAGCCTGTAGTGACTTAGAGGCCCTCTGGACTGCCTCTGTCTGTCAGACTTTGGAGATAGTTTTAGTGCTCTGGGCTTTGTGAATTACTCATGCAGCTCGAAAAAGTGGGGAGCATCTTTTAGCCTCAGGATGTTTTGTGAATATAACCTCAGATCTCGAGGGCTTTGAAAGCTATGTGGAATTTCAAATGCAATTTAGTGTAAATGTGATCGAGAAGTTGCACCATAACTGATTAGCTATAGAGTACAGAGTTAAGATATAGCATAACATTTTGACTTTTCTGAAGCATTTATACACTATTACATTTAACTCTTATGATGGCAGTTGGAAAAGATGGAAGTTACTTGTCGTTTACATTTTCTTTGATATATTGAGGCATTATAGATGACATTGACAGTTGATTTATGCTGGAAAGAGTCCTCAAAAATTTTGGTCCATATTAACATGGACATTCATTTGAAAGCTTGGTTCTTAGCCTTGTACACCCTAATTGGAAAACTCAAACAACAGTTTTATTTGATCATCCACCTGGCCCTTACTCAGAGTTTTTATTCAATTTTCCAGACTTTTTTTCTTTTATCAGATTTAGTGCTTTGTTCAGATAAAATAATTATTGTAGGTGATTTTAAAATCCATGTAGATGCTGAAAATGACAGCCTCAACACTGCATTTAATTCACTAAATGAGCCGACATCATTTTAATCACACTCTGGATTTTGCCCTGACATATGGCATAGAAATTGAACATTTAACAGTATTTCCTAAAAACCCTCTTTTGTCTGACCATTCCTAATAACATTTAAATTTACAATAATGGATTACACAGCAGTGTGGAATAAATTTCATTACAGTAGATGTCTTTCTGAAAGTGCTGTAACTAAGTTTAAGGAAGTGATCCCTCCGCTGTTATCTTCTTCAATGCCATGTGCCAACACAATGCAGAGCAGCAACCTAAACTTGACCCCCACAGAAGTAGATTATCTTGTTAATAGTGTTACATCCTCACTGTGTATGAAACTGGATACTGTGGCTCCTCTGAAAATGAAAGCTTCAAATCAGAAAGTGCTTGACTACCCGGTATAATTCACAAACATGAGTGTTAAAGCAGATAACTCGTAAGCTGGGGAGGAAATTATTTAGAAGGTGCTCATTTGGCCTGGAAAAATAGTTTGTTGCTCTATAAAAAAGCACTCCACAAAGCTAGGACATCTTACTATTTGTCACTGATAGAAGAAAACAAGAACAACCCCAGGTTTCTTTTCAGAACTGTAGCCAGGTTGAACAAGAGTCAGAGCTCAGTTGAGCCAAGTATTCCTTTAACTTTAACTAGTAATGACTTCATGAACTTCTTAACAAATAAAATTGTAATCATTAGGGAAAAAAATAGTCACAGCCATCCCACAGACATACCCTTAAGTATGGCAACTTTTAAAACTGCTGATATTTACATAGAGTGTTTCTCTCTGATTGATTTTTCCAAGTTAACTTCAACAATTACTTCCTCCAAACCATCAACATGTCTACTTGACCCCATTCCTACAAGACTGCTCACAAGATGTCTTACCAGTAAATAATGCTTCAATTTTGAATATGAGAAAAGGGAGTTTTTTCCTTCACACTGTCACCAAGTGCTTGCTCAAAGGGGGGATCGTTGGGTTGTTGGGGTTTCTGTCTAATATTGTAGGGTCTGTAGCCTACAATATAAAGCCCCTTGAGGCTGTTGTGATATATAAATTGAATTGAATTGAATTGAAAGCATCATGCAGTTGCTGCACTTAAAATCTAAGAAAACATAGAATTGAAAGAGCGTGTACATTCTTTTTTACGACTGTAGATTCTGAAGCTTGTCTGACATTAAATAGTTTATTACAGTTCTTCAACTGGCCACATTTGAAGAACTGCAAGTGGTCACACTTGATGATCAGTGATCAGTGCTGATAATCAAGCATTTGATTAGCAGAACCTGGCTGCTGTTTAACCATCTTAATTCCTATGGAAGCAGTAAGAGAATACTTTTATTTTTCACATGACTGTAGCTGAATGGCAACAGAATAATGGAATCCTCTGAAGAGACAAAGTACAACTACTGTACTAATATCCTCAGTCATATATTGGCTCCCTAAAGTGGCACTCAGTCATTGAGATTTCGAGATTTATTTTATTTTTTTCCCAAGGCAAGAATATTCTGTTTTAACATTGTTTTTCACTACCCAAACTTAGTGTGATATTAAATGGGATGCTAAGTTTCAGATGCACCTTGATAAGCACGTGAGCAACACTCCAGCTCTACCGACTCATCATTTCATTTCTGGCTTCAAAACAAACATGGTCATGGCCGGAATGCCTGGTGTGAGGCTTCAAAACTGTATTCCTCAGAACAACAGCTGCCATCATGTCCGTTACATCTAATTTTTATATGCAATTTATGGTCAAAAGAAATGCCAACAATGCAATGGTTTCAGTGTTCTTGGAGTAAACTGAACAGCTTTAGACTGCTGGCTGGACAAAACAAGCCTTATTACTTTTTTTTTTTTTTTTGTAGTTTTGGTATCCTGACAGTAACCAGCAGATTAACCAAGCTTGAAATAATCATTTGCAGCCTGCGGTATGTCGTAACTAGAGATACTTTGTACAGCTAAACAAAGTGTCAGGTTTAGTGAAAGACACTTTCAGCAGTTAGGGCTGATTTTACTCTCAAACTCACTTTTGTTCAGCTGCACATTTCATTTCCTGAGAAGAGGCTGTAGATTCTGTGGCAAAGGTTAAAACCTTGTTACAAATGGACTAGAGGTTATATAAATATTGCATTTACCATGGGTAGGATATGTGTCTAAGTGTATTTTTGGCCAGGGATTCGAATGAATAGACTGAATTTTGAGTTTGTTTCTTTATTTTTTCCCCCATCCAGTTACATTCTGCTCAATAAGGATGCGAGTTGATGTAGGTGGAGGAATTTTATCTTCTTTCTTTTGACTTTTAGAGCACAGAGCTCATTTACCCTGAGGTATCTTGTATAAATCTTGTTTCCATCCACTGGTTTCCAGTGGATTTCAGGTTTTCAGTACAACAGACCAAACATGATAACTCTTCATGATTATAAACCTCAGAGGCCGTGCAAAGCAGCAGCTTTCTCAACTAACTAGTTTTTGATTCTAATAGGGAATATTTAGCACTCCTCCCGTTCTGTGATCTACCCCATACCTCAGCATGCCAACCTCTCTTTTATTAGTGTGGGTGTTTGAGACACACAATGAAAAGAAGTCAAGGAGAGTAGAAGTCCAGGCTTTTGGTGACTGTCAAATGAAAATCTCTTTCTACACTGCCTTTTGACATCTCTCAGTGGCACTGTAGGCAACTTTCTAGCCTCATTCTGTCAGGGCTTGGCAATTTGGTGGCACTGAAATGTTGGAGTAAAGTGAGTTTTTTTGTTGACTTAAATACTAGGAGTTTATCTCATTGTGTTTGAGCTATGGTATCATACGGACTAAGAAAGAAACTGAGCCATAAAGATGATTTTTTTTTAAAATATGTGTTTCTGTGGAAACCAACACTGAGATAGAAGTGTGCTGTATTAAGAGACTATTACAGATGCCTTGGATTTTTCATCTCTGGCCAGGTGGAATGAGCCAATGAGCATCCAACCCAAACAAACTTACTTTAGAGCTAGCCATCACTGTTGAGCAGTGAACTGAGCTGAACTTTTAACTTCAATATTTATCAGATTGCTAAACCCATATCTGCAGACATCCCACAGCTATGCATTGCTTTATCAAAGCCCTGGCTCTCGGTTGGAGCAGCCGGTAGTCATCTGGCATGACTGGGTTTGAGTTAGTACATGAAAGCTCGCCTTGAGGCACAATTTCGGACTTATCTGTTGTACTGACTCTGCTGGGCACATGTTTGTCTGAGTCTGCAGTGATGGCGAGGAACATCTCTGTGGAGATACTGGGATGCAGTCCGTGCTCTGAGAGCGAGCCAGTGGTGCCTTTGCCTTTTTGACTCCCTAGACTGAGCCGAGGCCTACAGCCAACATATCAAGGGAGGGCGTAAAATTGCTCTGAAACATTAGGACTGAGAGTGACCAAAGAGTGAATTAGGCCATGGTGAATCATTTTATGCCACCCCCAGCTCCCACCCACTCATCTGTCCCTTATCGTTTCATTCTGCTGAGTGTGTCTCGTGTTGTTCTGAAGATTATAAAAAAAAAAAGAAAAAAAGCTCCCTGGGGCCTTTCAACATGTATTTCATGTGCTTCCATCAGCACTCTTTTTAACTAGTAGGCTCAGTGTGAATGGACTTGATAATGTTATATTGAGAATGAAAGCAAACTCAGACTATACATTTGTGTGTGTGTGTTTTTTTTTTTTTTCATGTTGCCTCTGTGTGTGTCTATGCATGTGTGTTGCAAGTCAGGTAGGATTCAATATCTGGCAGAATATCTCCACTGTCTGGATATTATGGGATGGAGTATGGGTGCTAGGACTGACAGATTTTATTTGAAATTTGTTCAAACATAAAGTATATTCAAAGTTTAATCTCTTTTCACTTCAAAATGTACAGTCTGTGAGAGCTTCTGACGCTTTTAAAGTAGTTTGCGCTCAGCATCTGCGAAGCAGTGTGTTGAAATATTTGGGTTCTTTACTGTAGATGTCAGGGGCTGTTTGCTCACTACGTAAAGAGCAGTGCTTACTTCACAACTGTGCTTGCTTGCAGCAATGCTTACTTCACAACTTACAACACAAATGAGGGAGAAATCAGTGAAGCCACATTAAACTGCACAACTGTACAACAAACTGTCTATACTATGCGCCACAGTCGTCTTTAGTTCATAAGCCTGTAAAAAGTTTGCCAATATAACACAGCAAGCACTGAAAAGATGGCAACATTTATAGGGAACATGAGGTTTGCAGGTGTATGATTCCTTATGGTGAAATACAGATGAGTGAAAAATTCAGGGAAACACCAACATAAAGTGTCTTAGTGACATATTGGGCCATCAGTGCCATGAGAAAGCACCTTGGCATTGATTCACCAAGTCTCTGGAACTATTCCAGAGTCATATTCAAACATTTGGTGTTTGAAATTGGTGGTGGAGAGTGCCATTGGTCTAAAATCTCTTATGTAGCTGTGTGGCATGGAGCATTGAGCTGCTTGAATTTTTGCGAACAGGAATGGCATAAAGTCACCCAACAGCAATGTGAAAGACTGGTGGAGAGCATGCCAAGACGCATGAAAGCTGTGATTGTAAATCAGGGTTATTCCACCAAATATTGATTTCTGAACACTTCCTAAGTTAAAACATTAGTAATGTGTTGTTTAAAAATGAAAAAGAACTTTTTTTTTTTTGCATTATTTGAGGTCTGAAAACACTGGACCTTTTTGGTATTTTGACCATTTTTCATTTTCTGCAAATAAATGCTCTAAATGAAAATATTTGTATTTAGAATTTGGGAGTTATGTTGTCAGTAGTTTATAGAATAAAACAAAAATGTTCATTTTACTCAAACATATACCTATAAATAGCAAAATCAGAGAAACTGATAATTTTGCAGTGGTCTCTTAATTTTTTCCGGAGCTGTATGTTCAGTCGAGTTGAGATCTTGTGATTGTGAATGTCATAGTTTAAGTGTCAAATCATTTTTTATATTCAAACTGTTCATTGGCCCCTCATGCCCTATGGATGGGGCAATTGTCCTTCTGGAAAGATCACTTCTATCAGCATACAAATGTTTCATCTTAGTGTAAAAGTGATCACTCAGAGGAACTTCGTATGGATTTGCAGTGCAAACCATATTCCATTGATGCGATTTGTATTTCATACTTTATTTGAACCTCCAGCGGTTTCGAAAACAGCTTCTCTAGTGGATGATGTTTTGTCTTAGAATGTGAGACGAAACCCCTGGAACATGCTTCCTTTTGAAGACCGCTGAAAGAAATGCATGAGCGATAGCCATGAGTTACTGAAGCTGCTGGACTGAGGCTAGACCAGGGATGATGTTATGAAATTGGCTGTCTACAAGCTACAGTAGCTCCTCTGCTTTGGATGTCATCATTGTCAAGTTTGTGATATATTTTGCTGATTGTGATTGTTCCATTTAATTGAATTGATTTCATTATTTTATAGCTGTTGAGGCCGGGTCTTTAGTCAAGGGACCCAAGGGTAGCGCCAGGCTAAAGAGCAACTGGTCATCAAAATTAATAGTCAATTTGGATAACAGTCAGATGGGAAAACTAGCTGACTGACATAGAATTACAGCAATTTAGCCTTGCCTGCTTGCACACAAACATACAGTTCCCCTACAATAGATGTGTACTGCTTTGCAGAGTCATGTCAGTTTGTGTCTCAGTTTCTGTGTGTGGAACTCTGCATTTCCCCATCATTTGCTCCTTGTGCCTCTCGATCCATAAATAGAAGAATATAGACACAGTATTGGCCGTGGTTACTGAGGTATTGTGAAGAGATGCTGGAATGAAACTCAAAGCTTTTTGAAGTGTGACAATTGGCTTCAGACAGTGCTCAGTGACACAGAAGACGAGTCACCAGTCAGACATGTTGTGGTGGTAGCCAATGAGTGAAAGTGAGATTTCTTGAAATGGAAAGTGGCCTGTTGTGTTTGCTGAAAGTAGGGTATGCCAAGGAGAGAATGAGTCAGTTGAAAGGGGATCATTTAGCAGCACTGACCTCTTGTAATAGAAGCTGGGTGAATTGCTCCAGTTTAATACCTCATGACGGCATAGTAGACAAATGGGACAGAAAGCTATTGGATACTATTCTTGTGAGAAACTGCTCACTGGAAAACAGTAGGGAACTTTGTACTTAGGATCTGACAGCAAATTCTTAAAGGAACAATTACATTTCTTTAATAAAACATCTCTACAGTGGCCTATCAAGTCATGGTCATGTCCCTTTTGTCCTGTCATAACTATTATCCTCTTTCATCTTCAGATCATTAACCAGCGATTCATTTTCTCTACAGGATCTCTCAACAATCTAATGTAATATCTTATATCTCTCGGGTGGCAGGGGAAAGATTAACATAAACAGTATAAGAAAGCAGATTGCCCGACAAGTTGAAGTCTTTCATTCAATTGACCCCCCCCCCCATGCCTTCACCGACATGCATTATCAGTCAAATATCCAGGCCTTTACTCCACACTCAGAAATGCAGCCACTTTCTTCTAAGTACACATGTTCCAGTTGGTCTGTGTTCCAAATCTTCTACCCATTGCATTTAGATTGCAGAATGTGCTCTGCATTGTGAAGGTGAGAAGAAAGGTAATATGTCAAGTGATTTACATATAATTTCCTTCATGAGTCAAGAAGTGCCACCAGTACCCTTCATTAATGATTTCTACTGCTGACTGAGTGAATTAAGGCTTCAGACAACTACAGTAAAAACGAAAACTGAAAAATGAACCAGTCTAATACTTACGTTCTCTGGACCACACTGATGATTCATTGAGTTTAACCACTTAAAATACTGCTGTTGGGCACTTCTGCCCACATAGAAAATTATTCAGCAAAATTGATGCTTTTTACATCTCAGAAATACTTTTCTGTAATGAAACTATACACCTTAACCCAATAGAGATACACACGGAATAGGGCGGTCAAAATTGACACTTGATTATTCCTACAGTATGTCCACAAGAGGGCAAACCAGAACAGTGAGAGACATAATTACTTGTACATTTTTAATTAAACAAAGCCTTTTAGATTGATTTGAGCGCAAACTGCTTTCTCTTTAACCTCCTGCCGTCATTTCTACATGGTTTTGTTGAATTATTCAGTTGTTTGATTGTTGTAATTCACTTGTTTTCGCTAGTGTATTGCAAGCACAGTGGCCCACCATCCCCTAAGGAATGGGGAAATTTTGTATTTTTGAGATTTTTTTTTTTAGACATGAGCTACTACTGTTAAGTTATCTAGTTTAAAATATTTCATCCACTACATTATTCAAATGACAAATGACCATAATCTACCCAGTGGTTGGTCCAGACTGTCCTAAATGCAAACATAATCCAGTATCTGTAAGAAATACTGGTTTTGCCAGTCTTCAAATGTGGTTTTTTCTTTTGTTTTTAAATTGTTTTTAGTTAGCCCTGTGACAGACTGGTGACCTGTCCAGGATGTACCCTGCCTCTTCCCCTATGACAGCTAGCATAGGCTCTAGCCCCCTGTGACCCTGAAATGGATAAGCAGAAGAAAATGGATAGATGAATGAGTGGGTATTTTTGGTTATACATAGCAAACCATTAAAACCTAATTCACTTACTGCCATCTTTGGGATAATCCCATTGGGGGTGGGCCTATCCAGCCGACTTACAAAATGAGATTGCTTTTGCGTCTCTGCTGGCTAAGCTGCATATTTAGCGTAATTGAAAGACAAAAAAAACAAAAAAAAAGAACTGCCCTTATGCGAATGATTCATGAGGTGATGTTGCTGTTGTACAAAAGATTAAGTATGATACAGTTGGGACAGGTGAAAAATTTCATAAAACCTGGTTGCATTTGTTCATGTTAAAAGCCCCACATTTCCTGTGATATATAACTGTTGTGTACCAGAACATCTACATATAAACTTAACACAAAAAGTAAGGAAATTTGTGTTTTGCCATGACTGCCCTTCACTGTCAGGCCCATTTGTACTGGTGTCTGCAACATGTGCACTGGAACCTGAACGTGTGGAGGAACGTTATGTTCAGCGATGAGTTCAGATTCTGCCTATGGCATATCAAGATGAGATTCTGCAACCAGTGGCAATCCCATATCTCCACAGTGTGGGACTGAACTCTATCCTCCAAGTTGACAACGCTCGCCCCCATAGAGAAGGGTTTATCAGAGACTACTTCCAGAATTTGGGAGTGGAGAGGTTGGAATGGCCTGCCTGCAGTCCTGACCTCAACCCCATTGAACACTTGTGGGATCAGCTTGGGCGTGCTGTTCATGCCAGAGTGACCAACACAACCACATTGGCTGACTTGCGACAAATGCTGGTTGAAGAATGGGATGCCATACCACAGCAGTGTGTGACGAAGCTGGTGACCAGCATGAGAAGGAGGTACCAGGCTGTTGTGGCTGTGTATGGTTCTTCCACATGCTACTGAGGCCCCTGTTTGTTAAATGAATAAATTGTTGAATTGCTAATATGTCTTGTTTCTTCAGACTTCAATCATCCAATCCAATAAATAACACCAAACAAGAGTCAGTAGCAGAATAAGCT
>VUQI01009849.1:4139-15116 GCA_015106735.1 Paratilapia polleni
TTTTATAAATATTTCTGTTTTAAAAAAAAAAAACAAAAAAAAGAAGAAAAAAAATCAGGGCATTTTCTGTGAATTAACAGAATATTTATGTTTTTAGATTACTGGCGAAAGTCCAAGTAATGAGCTGCCAGTGTTTCTTTTCTGTAATTTTACACAGTTATTTCTCAAAGTGTAAGCCCAAAAAGTCCTGCTGGTAGGTGTCTGTACTACAGGTGAATTTCTTTGTAGTGTAGAAAAACTGAGATGTATTGTTTTACTTAAGATGTATTGTGGTACTTAAGATCAAATTGGGCTTTACGTGACCCACAAACTAAAATGACATCCCCGCCCTTGTGATACCTGTAGCTGTTTTCACACATGAACTTTGGACAATCTTTGGAGTATCATGTTGGGATATTTTTTATGGTAATTCTCTCTCATGTGTAGCACACAGCAGGAAACAATTCACTTCAGATGTGTTCACACTTGAGGAAATATATATACACATCATTCCTACGTGCTAGGAATAAAACCAGGGGCACCAGTATAGCTCACAGAGTTGAGCAGGTGACCCATATGCTGTAAGGCTAATGAAGAAGGCCAGGGTTCGATGTTTGCTGCATGTCTTCCCCCTGCTCTTTCTCCCAGCTTTCCTGTCATCTCTCCACTGTCCTATACTAATAAAGGCTAAAAAAGCCCCCCCAAACAAAAAATATATATTAAAAAAAAAGGAATAAAGCCAGATTATTAGCTGCACTATTTGCACTTTGGTGCAATCTGGTATCGCACAGACTTTGTTCTAACACGCTCAAGAACAAAGAGATACTGTTCTGACACGGTTCAGGGCTGCAGTGCCTGTGTGAAAGCTTCTTATAATGTATTAGCTATGGAAATAATTTTTGTGATATTTGACCATGTTTTCAGAAAGGTTTCTGTGATTTTTGCCAGCATCTCAATACAGTGGATACAGACGAAAACAGTGCCCCATTTATACATAATCTACAGAGATGGAGCTGAAATGATTAGTCAGTTAAGCATTTAATATCTTTCCAAGCAAAAATTCCAAATATTTGAATTTCCCAGCTTCTCACTGCTGCATTACATTTAATGGGACACATTTTGGTTTTGGTTTGGTTTTTAGATAAATTAAATAAGATAGTGGGAATTAAGCAAAGCATTAATCAGTTAATCAAGAAGATCATCTGCAGTTTAGTCAAATCCGGAAAGAATTTTGAACTCTATTCAGAACAGGTCAGAGAGTTTTTTAGGGGACTGTTTCCTCCTTCTATAAAAAGTAAAATTTAATGGTTTCTAAATAATTTCAAGACAATTAGAGGAAATATTTGCTGGAATAAGTTCCGGTCCCCCAGCAACATAGAACTGGAAGAAGATGGATGGCTAGATGTAGATGGATAGAGGGTATGCAGTATGCTTTGTATTCAGGATAAAAGAATTTTCTTGCATATAAAGATACTTAAGTAGTAATAGTCTATTGCTTTACCAGTATTTGACTCTGATATGCAGTTGCTTGTTAGGAGTGAAATAAGGGTTTTTCATCACTCTAATTCATCACTGCAGAGCTGAGTGTTTTTAGTGTTCATTCTTTCACCTGAAAGTTACTCCCTGGTGCAGCTTTAGACCACAACTCATGTTGAGGTCTTTACTAACACAACTCTTTTTTCAGTCTCCTGAATCATTTCTACCTCTAAGATACTCACTAATGAGTTTCAGGCATTTGTCTGTAAAATATATATACAGGGCATACAGTGTAGGGTTATGTCTGCTAATTTTTTCCTTGAAATTTAATTTAAGGCAGGTCCTTTTAAGCACAGCCATTCAATCTAACAAACCTTTCTCTGCAGAGGAACCATGTGTGTGTATATTTGGTGTGTGTGTGTGTGTCTGGTGTTATGGCTCGATCGATATGGGACTCATTAAATAAAGAATGGCTAATGTAAGCCATCACTCTGAGCTGTCCATCTCTCTGTCCCCAACCCTTGACTTGCTTTTCATTTTCTACCACTCTGCTCATGTTAATCTCCTCCTGAGCCTTTTCATCTCTTTCCTGCCTTAGTCTCAGTTTGTTTTTCATCTGCTCTTCTACCATCTTGCGGTCTCATCACTCTCGGGACTCTTGTCTTTTGTGTGCCTTCACATACTTTTCTGTCTGTGTCTGCCTTTATTTCTTTCTTATCTCTTTGTCACCCTCCAATTCCGTATCCTTCTCCTTTCCTATCCTTATCCAGGCAACAACAGTCAGAGTTCCTTTTTTAAACTGTGAGAAAAAGACAGACAGCTGCTGAAAAGTATAAAGGGAGAGACAGAGTCGTACAACTTGAGGGAAACCACGCTAAGCAGAGCAGGCAGCTATCAAGTCACATGTTTAATGCAATAGTTTACCATCTGGCTGACTCAGCAGAAAGTAGGGAAATCTCTCAGTGATCCCAGTGTGCTGTGAGGTAAACAGGAACAGTTTTCTGTTACCACAGCGATAATGATAAATTAACACAACGATTTATTTAAAAGTACCCTGTGGAGTTTTTATTGTAAACAAACATGTTATTCGTCATTTCTCACCAAAAAAGCAGTGTGTGTGTGTTTTCCAACCAGCATCCTGGCTGGTCAATATAAATATTTTCTTGAATACTTCTTGGAATATTTTGAAATCTGCAGTTTTTGCTGTCACTCATTTATTGATGCGGGACTTTTTTGTAGAGTGCATTATAGAAACCAGCTCTCAGTACGCTGAACAGTATAACTCTTATCTCTTTCATTTGGTAATTATGTTGTGGCAGCGGGCTGAGGTTTTTGGCTCAGCTGTGGGAGGAGAGGTGGGACAGGAGGTTCAGGGTTCCATGTCAGGGGAGGCTGAATGGCACAGCTGTTGCATATTGTGTAATCAGTCTCTCCTGTTTATGCAGTAGCACACTAGGACTGCACACTACGGGGAAAGCACTGACAGCGGCTGGGTTTAGCCGCAACTGCTAATTGTCTGAGCAAGCTGGCGCTGAGTGCGTATGGCCATGCCGGAATGTGCCAAGGCGCACAAGCATCTGAATACTAGTGCCGGAGTGTAAATCACTGTTATCAATAAAATGATAAGCAAGCAAACATGAAAGGTGTGTCCGCATGTAGTGTTGGGAACCCACGGCAGACAGAGTGCTACATATGTGTATTCTCATATAAAAGATGAGATAACTGAAGAACAAACTTTAGCCTACGGTGCAGCCAATGGTCAAAAACGCTGCGTGGTATCTTTAAAAATGATAAAACAGAGGAACAGTATTTCTTTTACCCTTCTCATTCACAACAGGTTAAACAATTGTTTTCTGCAGGATGTCCAACGGCTGGTGGCATTTGTGCTTTATATTTTGTAATGTTGTGAGCCTTTTTCACATGAACTCCAGGTATTGTCCGGAGAGTCAGGTCTGAGCATGGTCTGTTCTCACTTCTGCAGAAAATTTGGTTTAGGTGGGGTAGATGCTTGATAGATGTGGGAATCACCAGAGACCCCACAATATGATATTATCACAACACTTAACTCACAATGCAATATTATTGTAATTTTAAACATTTTGCAATATGCAGTTTATTACCTTTTTTCAGCTGGAAATTATGTCCTGAGAGGTCAACTTTGTCAGTATCTATTTTATCTAATAAGATAAAGTTCTCAGTCTCTTCCTTTCATTTTTATTGCTGCAAAATGGGATTGTCAAGTAGACAAACTGACCAAGGCCGTCATTAAAACCTGTCATAAATGTTGCATGCCCCTGACAAACTGAACTGTTTGTATTACAGTCTAGTCCAACTTAACTGAATGCAAATATGTGTGGACTATTGTCTGTTACAGGTGTTTTGAGTAGTCAGTCCTCTGTGAGATAATGAGCTGTTATAGTCACATATGAATCCACAGCCCATGACGTCCACGGGTCGCAAGTCAGTGCAGCCTTTCTTCTATACACGGCTGTGTCTGTGAAAAAATGTTGCAAAGGTGTCACATTACCTGGGTTCCCGTGTCTTGAGCATGTAACAAAAGCCCTCATGTTCCACTACATTGTATGGATGCAGGTTTTGTCACATAAAGTAGCTTGGTCAAGCTAAATGTACGTTGGTTGGTTTTTCAACTGAACTGATTTGATGTTAGCTTTTCTGTCCTTGGCTAATGTTATCTCAGGATGGGGGTGCATGAGATGAGCTCTCAGTGTTTTACTTTCATATGAGACTCCTTGCAAATCCCATGTGCCATATCCATCTTCTTTGTACCATCGTTGGTTAGGAAAAAAAAAAAAATTCAACAGCATTATCTGATGACTGAAAAAGCAACTGATTTTATTATTCTAGTACTAAAAAGTTAAATTTGCAATTTATATAATAAGATATCATTGGTGTCCCTGTATTGATACAATATTGCCACACAAAATATTGCGACACTATGCTCTATCAATGTTTTTCCCCACACCTAGTGCTTGGGCAGAACCTGCAGGAGGCAGAGCATATGTTGATCATTCGCGTTCACTTCAAATCCACTGGTCAATAAGCTATTCTCACATGGGCTCATGAAAGACATCGCACAGATGTGTTATTATACAGACTATTTAATGTCTGAACCTGCCAAATCTGACATTTGCCTTACACTTGCAGCTTCTCCACTAGTTTAGATTTGCACAAGTTACACATATCTAATATGAGACTACTTACCTGGGACTTGACTCCCAAAAGACTTAAGTGAAAACAATTAAGTCTCATGAAAACGAAAAGCAGTCAGACATGATAAGTCACCTGCCTTATCATTTTAAATATTAGATCTATGCATTGTAACACAAGAAAACTCAAAGTAATATGTAAACATCATATGATCTTAATTACTTTGAATGACTTGTAAGCTGCTTTTGAGAGACTTCTCTTGTACGGAAAACAGCACAAACTGCTTGCAGCTACTTGTAGCAAAGACAGGAAGCACAGTGTGAATGTTTGATGCTACCTGACTTCAAACAGCAGTGTTCTCAGCTCACCAAACTAAAAGGGTAAATATCAGTGTTCAGCTTCACTCTATACTCCAGAAGTTCCCAGGGAAAGCATGTCCCATGTGTTTGTTATCTTGTTTCCACAGACGATCACCAAAGTGCTGCTGCAGTACTGTGCTCTGCTGGCCAAGAGCTTTCCCTCCTACTGTGAGAAGGAGAAGATAGTGAGTACTGCTGCGTCACCACTCTGCTACCAAAACACCTCCCTCAGGGCTAATCTCTGATATGGAGAGAGGCACTTTGAAAGCTAGTAAACTCCCTTTGGAGTGGATTAATATTTTAGTGGCTGCTACCTTCTCCTGTAACTTCTGTCTTTAATCTTCCTGTCATCACCCTTTTATCTTTTATTTTGCTCATTTATTTTAATTTCATATTCTCTACTTTTTTTTTTTTAATCCATCATTTATTTTTTGTCTGCTTGCATATGCCGCCTCCCTCATCTGTCTTCCTCCAGCCATGCGTGCTGATGAACAACATCCAGCAGATGAGGGTCCTTTTGGAGAAGATGTTTGAGTCGATGGGAGCAAAACAGGTGAGCGTTAACAGGTGTACGCACACACAGATCTAACGCTAAAGTCTTAAAATCTCCCACTGAGGGTGAAAAGTTTTCCAATTCACCTCGCATTTCACTCTATTTCAAGGTGAAAATGTTCTTTTTTCAGTCATAAAGTATGTGACTGAAAAATGCATCATGACCTTCTTTATTTACAAGGAGCTTGAACGTGTTTTTTTTTTTCAGTACAGAAGCATGAATGTGAAAAGCAAACACTTGTATAAAAGACAGCACGTGACAAACATAGGTTGACTGAAAAGAAAAAGGGGAAACTTCACTCCATACAACCATAAATCAGGTGCACATAGCAGTCATGTGTAGCAAAAGTTGTCAACATTTATTTCAGATGGAAACACTGCTGAAGTTCCAGTTGCAAACACATCAAAGACAGAGTCTGGAGTGTGGCTGAAAAGAACATGAAGGACAAAAGTTTAAAAATATATCCAGTGGAGCAAAATGTACTGATGCATTGAAAGCTGTTTGGGACACAAAAAAAAGTCCTTTTTTCTCTTGGTGCTGGTGTGTTCAAATCCATAGATGGACCTATTTGGGTCACCTCCCCATCCTCCAGGTGTGACCCAATTTCTATAATGGAGCCATTTCATATGTATTTGGGTTCATCGGTTGCTACAAGGAGAAGCAGCAGAGTTGAATTTTTATATGCAGGAGTCTTTATTTTTCTTTTTGCTGAACCTGTGAATGTAGTTTCAAAGTAATAAAAAAAATAAAGGTGCAAAAGCTGCAGCAGGTGTGAGCCTCCACGTATATAATTGCTAATTTGAGTAAGTGAGAGTGAGTGTGTCTTTCTTTCTACAGTTAACAGCTGAGGAGGAGAGGGTATGTCTGAGAGTCTCTTTATTTTGACCTTGCTTCCCTGTTTCTGCTCCTTCATCCAAAACAGTCTGTTCAGTACAGTAAAACCCACTCAACACCTCTTTCCTACTGTCAACCCCTTTTCCACATAGCAGTGTGTGTCTGTCTATTTTTAGGTTGACCCCAGTTTACTCATAAGCAAGAGATCAACTAGAACTCCCCCTCCTTCTTCCTAGACACCCAGTTTTCACTCCTAGAAATACATCCACCCGATATAAGTTATGTAGATGTGTTTTAAAAAGGAAAAAAAAAAATGTGTTCTTCACGGTGCTGCTTCTTCCTGAAAGCTTGAGAACGAGGAGGAACCTGACGAGTGTGATGAGGAGGTGGGTCAACTTATTTCTGTTTCAACCTGAAACTTTATTATTCAGCTTGTGGTTTAGAACTGGTTTGATTTGTCTCTGTTTCAGTATTGTGGTTGATGGCCATCATCAGTGTTTTGTGGCTTTTTTGCCCAAGTCCAAACATTTGCTGTGAGAAAATGTTTTTTTAATTTCTGAAATTTGAGATTATTCCAAAAGCCCATTTATTTTTATTTTCACTGTTGTGAGCAATTTGCTTCCTTTTCAAATATCAAAACTTTGAATATCTAAAAATATGTACACATCCATCATTACACCTATCTGTCAGGTTTGGAAGTCCTCTTGTAGAAGATTTCTACAAGAATTTTTGATTCTGGCTGCATTCAGTTACAAGAGCATTAATTTAGGATATAGACCTGGGTTTGCTGTGGGGATTCCTGTTTAGCATAAAGGCATTTGATGGGGTTAAGGTCAGAGCTCACTGCAGGCGACAGAAAATTTCTATATGGACATGGCTTTATTTTTTTTTTAAATTTAAACAGGAAGTGATCTTCCGTAAGTTGTTAAACTAAAGTTGGAAGCATGCTTGGGTACATTGTATCCAAGAGACTCACCACGCAGCATATAGTGTATTTGCAGTAAAAGGTTTGATGGATTGTTATTCATCAAATTGTGAGTGTTAATAAGACAAGCATTTGGAGTGACAGCGTGAGGGTGAGTGTCTCAGTTAGGGGTGTTGGGATATACCAACTTACTCCACTGTATTAAAAAATACAATATTGATATCATGTAATAATTGGCATATAATATTTTGAGTGCCACTAAGTATCTGGATAACCCTGGTTGCCACACACTGTAATGCAGAAGTAGACAAATACATGATGAGTAACTAGCAGGCTGTCTGTTTGGAAAGTTATTTATTTATTTATTTCAACACACACAAAAAAAAAAATTGCTTACCCCGATAGCTTTTTTTTTCTTACATTTTCCATAGACATTGTAATAAAATGGGATTTTTTTTTTAATATATATTATTCATTTGAGAGGAGTGATGCAGTTTAACAGTTATTGCTAATTTCCAACACTTGTCCCTAGTCTGGCTTTTACATAGACAGTACATAACTAGGATTTACAGTTTTCGTTCTCGTAAAACCACAATACACTAACACTTCTGGCAATCGTGTAGTCAAAAGATTATATCATGGCAGCCCTAGTCTCAGCTGTCGGGCAGACATGAGGTGGCTGTTGTTATTGTTAACTGGTGAAGGTAACAAGGTCACAGAAGAAGAACAAGAAGAAGAAAGTAAACACGATACCAGAACTGAAATTTTCTCCCTCAGTAAGAAAGCTGGAATACAAACTAACAAGCAGAAACCTTTGTTATTATAAGTCAGCATCTCATTTCAGTTACTGTTTCGAAATTTGCAGGGCACTATCCATGTCCGTACTAAACATTAACAGAGCATTAATTCCTTATGAGATTGTTTCTCTTGCATTTGTTGTTACTTTTTTCATGTATTGTATGTAATTTGTTTTTATTTCCGTACAATCTCCCCCAGGCCATTTCTGACAATGAAGGGGCAGATGACATGGTGGGTAGGCTACATCAGCAAATAGAACAAACCCTAAAATCTCCTTTAGTTTTTTTTTTAAGTTCATTTTTACTTATGTTTTTAAATGACCACCTTTGTTTGGGTTTGATCTTTTTTGCTACCAGTCAGAGGAGACCAAGGTGAGAGAGGGTTTCTAGGTCACTGCCACTACAAATATTTATATCATTTCTTATAGTTTCCTCAAATGTCCATCATTCTCTTTTCCTTTTCATTTGTCTCATTGATCTCATTTCTTATTATTTTGTCAACACCAGTCTGGCTGCTCAGACTCCGAGGGATCTGAGGTAAGAGGGAAAATCCAACAATCTTCCTCAGAGCTTGGATGATGTTGTATGATATTAACCTAATAATCTGTATGCGAGATAGAAACTGGAGATTTGACTACTTTTAGCATACAATCATCACATTAAATTCTGAATTATACTCATTTTTTTAATCATTATCCGGTTGAAATGTAAAGCAGAAGTAGAGTTAAACTGTGAAAATGTGCGGTTTGAGGTCATAGATCTTCCTTTGAAGTAGCTGGAAGTCTAGTTAGTTGTCTTTTAGAATTATACAATGGAAGACAAAACCACAGTTTCAGAAAACTCTCATGTGCAATATCTGAAACGGTTCTACCCATTGACTGTATATTAAAGATGGATGTAGCTTCCAGGTCTCAATGGCTTTTCTACTGGCCAGCACAGGGCAACTCATCTGGATGCGAAAAGAAGTCGGATTGTATAGAAGTATATGAAAAGATAGCTCTACTACAAACTTGATCTGTGACCACAGTAAAGCCTTTCCTGATCCACTGTTTATGTCCATCAATAGTTTCAAGTCTTACTTAACAATATGGCGTTCATTGTGTAAGTTATAATTCTATTTACACTCAAATACACTTATCAGCTACTTTATTAGGCACACCTTGCTAGTACCGGTTTTGACCCCCTTTTGCTTTCAGAGCTGCCTTAATTCTTTGTGGCATAGATTCAACAAGGTGCTGGAAACATTCCTCAGAGATTTTGGTCCATGTTGACATGACAGCAGCTTACAGTTGCAGATTTGTCAGCTGCACATCCATGATGCAAATCTCCTCTTCCACCACATCCTAAAGGTGCTCTATTGGATTGAGACTGCGGAGGCCATTTGAGTACAGTGAACTCACTGTCATGTTCAAGAAACCAGTTTGAGATGATTTGAGCTTTGTGATGTTGTGTGTTGTTGTGCATCAGAAGGATGGGTACACTGTGGTCATAAAGAGATGGACATGGCAATACTTAGGAGGCTGTTATGTTTAAACGATGCTCAGTTGGTACTAAGGGGCCCAAAGTGTGCCGAGAAAATATCCCCCACACCACGACACCACCACCAGCCTGAACTGTTCATACTATGCAGGACGGATCCATGTTTTCATCTTGTTTACGCCAAATTCTGACCCCGCCATCCGAATGTTGCAGCAGAAATCAAGACTCATTAGACCAGGCAATGTTTTTCCAATCTTCTGTTGTCCAATTTTGGTGACCCCATGTAAATTATAGCCTCAGTTTCGTGTTCTTATCTGACAGGAGTGGTATTCAGTGAGGTCTTCTGCTGCTGTAGCCCATCTGCTTCAAGGTTCAATGTGTTGTGCGTTCAGAGATGCTCTTCTACATACCTTGGTTGTAACAAGTGGTTATTTGAGTTACTGTTGCCTATCAGCTCGAAGCAGTCTGGCCATTCTCCTCTGACCTCTGACATGAACAATGAATATTTGTCCAGAGAACTCCCGCCCACTGGATATTTTCTCTTTTTCAGATCATTCTCTTTAAACTTAGAGATGGTTGTGTGGGAAAATCCCAGCAGATCAGCAGTTTCTAGCACCAACAACCATGCCACATTCAAAGTCACCTTTTCTTCCCCACTCTGTTCCTTGGTTTGAACTTCAGTCAGTCATCTTGACCATGTCTACCAGCCTAAATGCATTCATTTGCTCCCATGTGATTTGCTGATTAGATATTTACAATAACAGTTGAACGGGTATACCTAATAAAGTGACAGTGAGTGTAGACAGTAAAAGCGGGTATGTTTTAGGACATGACTGCTTGTATGAGCATTCACTGTCATAGGTTTCTCAGTAAGACCCCTAATTTGTCACTCCCACTTAGAAAGAAGAAGTCTCAGTTTTTGCTGACCATACAAAAACAAACTGCAATACACTGTGTATTCTGACACCTTTCTATCAGAATCAGCATTAACTTCTTTGGCAGTTTGAGCTACAGTAGCTCGTCTGTTGGATCGGACCACACAGGACAGCCTTCGCTCCCCACGTGTATCAATGAGCCTTGGCCGCCCATGACCCTGTTGCCGGTTCACCACTGTTCCTTCCTTGGACCACTTTGATAGATGTTGACCACTGCAGACCGGGAACACCCCACAAGAGCTACAGTTTTGGAGATGCTCTGACCCAGTCGTCTAGCCATCACAGTTTGGCCCTTGTCAAACTCGCTCAAATCCTTATGCTTGCCCATTTTTCCTGCTTCTAACACATCAACTTTGAGGACAAAATGTTCACTTGCTCCCTAATATATCCCACCCACTAACAGGTGCCATGATGAAGAGGTAATCAGTGTTAATCACTTGACCTGTCAGTGGTCATAGTGTTATGCCTGATC
>VUQI01009866.1:4353-26563 GCA_015106735.1 Paratilapia polleni
GCACACTTGGAAAAAAAAAAAAAAAAAAAGAAGAGTTTCCCTCGATAACAATGGCACACTTTATTGCTCTTTAGCTCACAATGGTTTTCTGTGCAGCTTGTGGTATTGCTGCAGTATCCTGTTATGGAGAACAATCCAATTTTTCTGACATATCAGAAGAATAACAATCAGCAAATACATAATTCAAGTAATACAGAAGGCTGCCATTTTAGGCTAAAACAATAAAAAAAAAAAGAAGAGCGTAGAGTTGTATCATAAAGGAATTAGTTTAGACAATGAGCAAACATATTACACAGAATTACAGACATTCAGCTACAGGATGCTTTAAGGCTACTTTTATATCTGATCTGCTGCTGCTGTGGCATGAATATTTCATTTTGGTAGTCAGCAGCATTGCAGTGGCATATTTCATATTTCTCTCCCAAACTCTCTGCCTCTCTCATATTGTTAGACTGTCAACAACTGACACACGCCAAAGATGTAGTGAACAAACAAACAAATGGATAAGTGAGTGCACACCACTGATTGTCGGTGTGTATCATGTGTGCATCTATGTGTGTATGTGTGTCAAAGTGTGTATGTGTGTCTCTGGTGCCCTGCCAGAGCCTGAGCCCGTTCTGCTGAGTGGGCAGATTCTCTGGCAGAGTGTCCCATCGGAGTGACAAGTGCATTTAGAAACAGCCTGATGGAGTCATTAACGGCAGCGCTGCTCATTAGCAACACATGCACACACACACGCATTCACGCACACATACACGCAGGCTCTCAGTAACAATAGCGTTATCATCAGGTTATTACACCAACTAAATCTATAAATTCTAGACGATACCGTACGGTTACAGAAAGCCCAAATATGGAACACAACACCATTTCAGAAGCAAGCTGACACGTCTATTTATGATAGCGAGCAATCATAGACACACACATGCCCGCAAGCACATTCACGCTATATTGATTACTGGAATAACAACAAAGCATTCATTATTGATTGCCTTGTCCTTTTTGCGTATGAGATTCAAGCAATGTCGAGTAATCAAGGGCATTACAGCATCACACAGAAACACAACAGCTTCTCTTCCCGGAAGATTGTGAGCAGAAAAAACTACAAGAGTCATCAATAAATCACTATTTTCTCCAGAAGAAAAAGTATTTTTAAGCCTGTAGCAGTTTTACTTCCATGTTGGCTTTAGAAATAAGATGGTTATTAAAAATTAATTATTAGAGGATCGGGAAGCTAAAATTCTGGCTTAAATCGCAAGGAAAGATACTCATGATCTGACAAGAGGTACTGTAATTGTGAGGGTATTTCAAGCATGTTTGCTATGCTACACAAAACCATTATAAGCAGCATTACATCACAGCCATGTGAGAGAAAGGCAAATAAGTAGCAAAGAGCTTCAAAGGGAACATAATGTTCTTTCTGATTATTAGGCTCAAATGCCAGAGTTTCCTATTTGCATCGGATGAGTCATCTCCAGAGACATCCAGCTTTATGTTGGGCCTGATTCATGGGTAAGGCTGTAGTGAGAACCCAAGAGCCTGCTTCAAGAAACAAGCATTCACTGACACTTAATGGCATAGTGTACATGATGAATACACCAGACAGCCATTCAGATACACACAGCCATGATCCTTAAGGCTGCTGAGCTACACAGCCAATTATGATCTGAACTGATGGATAAGACGATATCAGAGGTGCCTTAGACTGCAGTTTGATGTGACTCAATTATTTAAGGCATTGCCAGCTGAATGATGTGATTTTTGCAATGCAGTCTTTGTTGTTGTCACACTCAGAAAACAGAGCTGTAACACTGTAAGATGGTAATATGTTGGCAAACACGCTGACATTACCTCTAGCCTGCTTGTATTAGTGTGATTCTCAGCTCATTATAGCGGGAGTATTTCAAACTATGTACTGATGAATTACTCCAGTCAAGACAACACTTGTTAAACCAACCAAAGGACAATAAACATAAGATGATTAATGGCGAACACAGGACACAAATACATAAACATTCAACACAGCAGCCCAGAGAAAATGGAAAGAGTACAGTAACCTTTTGGAATGAAGGAAAATAATAAAAATAACCTCATAAAAGGCAAAAAGAAATTGAGGTCTCTGCTGGCACTCACCTAGCTGTGCCCTCTCCCTCTGGACATCCTTGAAGTTGAGTCCACTGGTAAGGGTGCTCTCCCTGTAGCGGTGGAGAGCCTCCCTCCTCCCATTGGTCCCCAGCTCCCGAAGCACGGAGGGTTTCAAAGGCTCGGCCTTCAGACCATTGGCCCATCCTGAGAAGTCCGGTACCGTCCACTTCACCAGGTCCTCCAGTCGCACGATCACCTTCTCAGACACCGCAATTACTTCGTGCTGAAAAGATGCAGGAGCAGAATCACATAGCGAGTTACATAAACGCAGCTGTGCCAAGGAAATGGATCATTTACTTCCACCACAATTTTATGACTCTGATTGGAACGGTTTTGTTGCATAGACACATAAACATTTCAAAACAGCACATCTCCAAGTATGCAGATGTGCTATTTTTAATAACTGAGACTGAAAATAAACAACAGTGGTCTGTAAATAATTAGTCAACATGGGTTTAAGAGATCAGAAAAACACAAAACGAACACAAATATTTACAGAATACAAAGTACATGAATACAGTACAGAAAACATATACGTACTTGAACTTATACTTTTTGTTTCATATTTTTAAGTGAAGTCTTAAGTGAAGTCTGAAAAAACTCCCATGAAAATGACGGTGCTGATCTCAACATTATACTGAGGGAGAAGTACTATCAGCAAAGAGCTTAAAGTATAAAAAACTCAGGTCATTCTTATGCTGAATGGCTAAATGGTTGTACAGTATTCAGTATTATACAGCATATAAGAGCATTTTAATGTTTGTCAACATGTAGCCAATTTTAGATACTTACTAGGCAATAGTAAAGTGTTGCACAATATCATATTAGTCCTTAGTCCACCACTCTAACTAAGCTGAACATAATCAGGGTCAAAGTTTGGGTAAAAAAGAGGATTAAAATTAGAGCAAAGATCAGAGTCAAAATCAAAGCTTGTAGAGTAAACAGGACAAACAACAGAACAGCCTGTTTATAATCTGAATTTGTACGTGCATAAAGTTACGTTACATTACGGCTGTGGATGCACATTAATGTAAGTAAATTACTGCACCATGAATATGGATGATGTGGATGATTGCTGAATTGAATTTATGCCAGCAAATGAATCAATGTCATTGAGGACATAGGTGTTTTTGACTCTTTGATTAGCGTTTAGGAAGTCGGGCTCCTGATGATCACCGTGAATGTTAAGATTTTATGCTTTGAAATGACAAGTCACACTCAGTGGCTATGATTACATCTTCAAAGTGAAGAGAAGTAGTTGAAATGGAATTTGTTATACTGAGAGTGTAATGAATGAAGAGGAAAAAGCTGTAGCCGCTGGTCTCTCCGATGCACAGTAACACTAATGTGGCACTGTCAGGAAACTATAAATGTAAATTTATAGCAGTGATGTGCATGGTTGACACAGAGGCAACGTTTTGTGTACATACTTCAGTCTGCTCAGTTGGCTTGCTTAATAAGATTTGTTCTCCCTTCTGTGTGTGCTTCAACCTATTTTTTCCTACAGTGGATTCAGCTCCTTTTAATAACTCTCATGCTCAAAAGAACTACAAGTCCAGTGGAGAGGGAAGGAAGCAGACATGCTTAAATGTGTTTCCATTTGAAGGGCTAATGGCTGAAGTGCTTGTTACCAACAGAATGGAGTGCTGTGCTGTAAGATGGCTATTACAGAAACAGGAAAATCTGGAGGACAGATGTGTGCGGGCAGAAACGCAGACACACTGAGTAGGTCTCTGATGTTTACCTTGGTTATCTCCAATTTACCAGGCATCTGTCTGCCTGTACTTATTTCCCCTCAAAGAGCTGTCGACATTAAAATAACAGTCATTTATGTCATATCAATGTGTGTTAGTAAAGGGTGTGGACAAAATAAAGCTACACTTTAGAACAAATCCTTTCTTTGTGATTCTTAAAATGTTAAGATTATGTTATTTTTTAGCCATTTAATGCTGCATTTGTTTTTATTTTGTCACCATATTCTAAAAACATACATATGGCTTCTCTGTGTTTCAGATTCTCACTGAGTGCTCTGTCTATACAATTACCCATATTCAGTTCTCACATCATCTGCAACTAAAGGCATATCAAATCCCAACCAGTTGGAGACAGTATTTCCTTATAAAGGAAAAGCCTGCAAGGGATAGCTTGATATAGCTGTGCCTCCCTCACTAAGTAGAAACATCAAACATGGGTTTTCGGTCTTCTTATAATGAGCTGTCTTCAGCTGTCAAGTGGTGGCGGGTGGTTGTAACCGGCTTTCCATGCAATGAAAAACTGACTGCTGTTTCTGCCTTCAGAAAAGTCGGCCATTTGAATAATGCAGAGCAACAGTAAATAGCATTCAGCCTGCAGCCACAAACCACACTGTACTGTATTTCTACAGAATTACCTACTATACTTTGATGCAATCTGTTGACAGCATATGGGGAAACAATACCATAAAATATTGCACTTGAGCCCATTTCAAGCTAAAATAACGCACTGAATGTTCAAACAGTCAAACAGCAATAATTCAAGTCCTTCAATAGCACACCAGAGCATACAGGCAGCTATATCAAACCTTAAAAACACACAGCCATTCCCTCTATATTAATCAGGTGAATGACATGGTGCCTTGTGTGACTGTCAACAGATCCTGTTTGGGGACTTGTTCGGCTTGAGAGCAAAACACAACAGGTGAGTGCAATTCAGCAGCTGTCAACACACTCCAGAATATAATCAGTCTATGAACAGAGCTGCAGCTCTGAAAACAGGCTACATCCATTACTTTGCCTTATAATGTTTTTTCTTTTCTTTCTTTACTTTAGCAGCCAACTTCACAATGGCCAGAGTCTGTAAGCTGCAGGAGGAAGATGAATATTGTCTTGTGGTTTGCATAAGTCATGATATTTGGTTGAGAAATGTTTAGGTAGAGAGTTTAGTAATGTTCTGTGTTTCCGTAAAAGGTTTCTGAAAACCAGCCAACTTAGTCAGTTGTTGAGAAATGATCAAAACAGCAGCATTGCACCAACCTCTTTTGCCCTTACGCTGAGAAAAATACTAAACTGCAGCTACAAGAAATTATTATTTCCTTTATATCTTTTAGTCTAGAGTCAAAGTGGCACCAGAACAGCAAATATTTAAATCTGAGAAACTAGAGCCACTGAATGTTTGGGATCCAAATAGACAGAAAATTAAACTGAAATTTGCTGATATTTTTGAATAGATATTAAAAGTCCTGGTAGTTATGACCTTTCAAATCTGGGAATTTTCTGGGCTTCTTATAACGAAAGACAGAAACTGAAAACTGAATATGTTTTGGACTGTTGAACCAAATGAGAAATTTAAAGGCACCAGTATGGCAATCTAAGAACCCATCGGCTAGTCTGATGAATATCATACCATGTGGTGGCAATGGTCAATTTTTCAGGGCTGTAACCAGCGGATGTCCAGGCCAGGACTTCCTGTTCCATCCACTCGTTGTCGTTGATTTATGACGAGAGATGACAAAAAGCTAATAAAAAGCTAAATTAGCATCAAATGATAGTTGAAGATTTTAACATTGCTTTTGGGTTAAAAAAGTCCCTGTTCTGTTCTTCACATGGACTGAAACTGAAGGCTGCTCAGTAACGTGACTGTTCAAAAGAAACTTTGCAGTATCAATCAGTAAAATTAATTAAGAAAATAATGCTGACTAAAATAATTGCTAACTTATTTCCAAAATTGCTGTTGACTAATATTCTTGTCAGACCTATTAATTGACTAATTCTACTAACATTAATCACTCTAGCAGCATTGCAGGGGTCTTCTTCTCACTACTCTGATTTGAGGCTTCTTGGGGCTCCGCTTCTCTGTAAATGCCGCTCATCCACACTGTGCTGTCATTTTGAGTTAGGCAGTTGATAGTTTAGCAAAGCGGCAGACACAGCCAGCAGGCCACTTGATAATATAGGTCAGAGGACTACAAGCCCACAGCCATGAGGTGACACTCCACATCAGCAACACACCAAATAGCCTGGTGTCATTTCATTGACACTTTCAACACAGATGCATTAAAAGCATTTATACACGACACTAAATATCTTCATGTGCTGGGATAATTTTACCTCGGGTACATCAATAAGCATATATAAACACTAACTGCTCCTTTTATGGTTGAGTTAAAATGCAAGATAACACATTAACAGCTCAATGTTACAGCGCGGCTCCATATTTCTATCAATAATTTATGTTATTACTGCAGCAGCACGATATCTCCAAAAACATTACTGTGTGAATTTATTGCTATGACTGCACATAATGGACTGAAAGTAGAAAAAACAGCCGGCTGCTGCGAAACTGTAGATAACTCTGTTCCAGAAACCCATGACTCCAGCAATCTCATTGAAATTAAACTCACTAAAATCCATATCATTCAATTTATATGGATGCAATAGTGTACTGGTGGCAAAACAGCACATAAGGGACATTCCCAATCCTATATTTGGTGATCCAATTACAAACAATGTACCCTGAAATATTCCATATCACTCCAAACAATTCCCTGTGAGAAATCCACGCCACTGTGCGCGAGCATTAAGGCAAACATTCCTGACTGTCAGCGTTCTGCGGCGGAGCGTCTCATCGCTCAGACAGGACTTTCAGCTTGGGAGTCAAGGGGTGCATGCTCCCAGTGGGTGGGTGTCTTTCTATACTGTGGGCACACACACACACACAGACACACACACACACACATACACAGTGCTCCTGTCATGCTGGGAAGGTTTCAGCCTGCTGCCTTAGAGAGGTCAGCACTGGAATTCCTAAGGCCAAAGGAGATTAGTAATTGAGTAATGGACATGGTGACATGGACAATGAGGAGACAGAGAGGGAGAGAGAGAGAGTGGAGAAGAAGAAGTAGAGAAAAAGAAGGAGAGAGAAAGAGAGAGAGGGTAGGAAACACAATATGAGTTCATTATCTGTCTCTCCTCCCCATGACTGACCTTGGCTTCAGTGTCCCAAAACAAACTTATCTGGGAATTAAAGAGGAGCTCAGGGGAGTAAGCCTGGAACAATTGAATTAGAATATGTTTTTTGAGACTGCCTAAAGACTACAAAGAGTTCAAGGCATAGCATTTAAAAGGTGATTGTACATTATGTTCCACCACTTAATTCATGCAGTTTATTCATATGCATAAATGTTGCTGTAATATCGGCAGGGTGCTGAACTCATCTTTTATTCACTGATTCCATTAAGCAACTTCTCCTACATGGGCAAGGGTGATTTATGAACTTAGCATTCTTTTGCAGTTATAACGAAAGAGAAAAATAGCAAGATAAGAGGAGTTTTCAAAGCCTAACTGAAAGTGGGTGAGGCATCCATCATGTAAGGTGACACCACAAAAAAGCTGTGTCAGCTCCCTTGAATCACTGCAGCTTTGTATCCTTGTATTTTAGCAAATGCACACGCAAACAAAAAGAAAGACCAAATGCATGTTGATTCCACATGCGCTGTCTAAGAAAGCGCAGTTAAGAATTAAAAATATTGGCAGGAGGATTTAAGCAAGAGCTTCCCATCTGTGGCTGCATTCTCCTCAAAGGTTATAATAACGATCTACTGTAGCTGGGGGCACTGGAGTCATGCATCAAGGCAAATGTTTGCCTGTTCAAGTGGTTAGTCAATGACAACGTGGAAAAAAACTCAACTAAAGAGCACCAAAAGTCTCCTGAGTGTTGACAAACAGGCTCTTCTGTAACATATCATTACTTTAGCCTGCAAAGACATAAGACATTTGGTGAAAAGAATCAGAATCAGAATGTTTGCAGGGTTCTTTTTATAGCCTTTGAAGTCCAGTGTATTACATTTTAAAGGTCTTAAATTACACTATCCTAAAAAGCTGGTAATAATTTACATGCTATTTCAGCAATGGTGAGGAATTCACTGGAGGGCAGTGTTCAGAGTTAATGACTTGTTCTGCGGCAGGAGGAGGCATATATGCGTGCACACCACACATGCACACTAAACACCCCCACCCCACCTCTAAATTCCTGCCATTGTTGTGTGAATGGGGAGATTTGGTATAATGCACACACTGGCCAAGACAACAGAGCAGTATGGACGCACTAAAAGGACCACTGTAAAAATGTGCCATATCACATTTACACTAGAGTCATTCAGCAGAACGACCTTATCCATCAAAATGCTGGTCGCATATCTAAGCCACTTACACTTAACTCAACTAGCATCCCAGATGCTTGAATTACCCATTCAGGGTTTTTCCCTTAGGAAAAATCAAAGAAGCAGCAAATGAATACAATCTAATTTCCCTACAAGCTGGCTTTCCAAGCACTGAAACACATGCATGGACTACTGCCATGTACTGAAGAAATGGCTCTGGATGCATGCCAAAGTGTTTTCCACAGCAATCAATACTGGCCTACTGCTGCAGTCCCCAGCCTGTCAGTGTGTCTGTGTATGTGCATGTGTGTGTGTCTGTGTCTATGTGTGTGTGTGTGTGTGTGTGTGTGTGTGTGTGTGTGTGAGCTAAAGCCTTGTCAGCTAGAGGGACAGAATAGAGGAGAAGAGAGGTCAGATGAAATCAGAGGTGATGATAATAGCACATTAATATAACATGATCCAGAAATATTCTCTGCGGTTGTGACTTCCCATTAAGAGAACCTTGCTGTATTTGCAGTAATGTGGGATATATAGTATAAGATAAGCATAAGCAATTAACCGCCTGAAGCAGAGTATACAATAAGTGGGTGTTGTGTGTGGCGAGCCGTTATCTACAACAGCGCTCTCCTGAAATAGGGAGTCCAAAAACAGAAAGTATTACAGCAGGTGAGCAGTACCAGCAAGAGAGGCAGGCCATTTGGAGTGAGAAGAAATAATGTGTCACTCAGTGAGTTTTAAAACACATGTGACTGCTTCGTCTGTGGCAGTTTGCAGGCAGACAAATAGAGCAGAGGCCCCAATAGAGGGTTTGTCATAATGGGTGAGCAACCCTACACAAAGCCTGTTTAAAGAACAAGCTGAGCTCAACTGGTGGGGGTAAACACTGCTTGTCAAGCTGAGATCCAATGAAAAATAGAGCTTCCTCTACATATGGACTTAATAATTAACTCAGCATAAATAGGTTAATAAATTTTTCCCTGGATCTGTTTATCAACTATTCAGCAAACACGGGCGCCGAGAGTTGCGTTTATTCAGTGAATCATTATTTTCACTTCCAGCCAAAGTTGAGTGGATTTAAAGCTGGCTGTGTTTAAAAGGAATTGACCTCCAACCCTTTGACAGAAGAAAAACAAGCACAGTAGGTCATGGGTTGGTTCCTCTTGTCACTGCACAGCACAGCAAAACATGGCAAACACAGCACAGGAGAGGCTGAGTGCAAACAAATACCTGAGAAATAACCAGGAAATTACATCATACCACAGCACTGAGAACAGAAGTGAATCAGTAATACAATTCCGGGGAGCTAGTTCAATATATGGCTGTTGTGATGTCTTAAAAAAGTCATGCCTTTTTGGTATTTGGAGGATATTGGCTTCAGGCTTAAGATAATAGTTATCTAAAAGATACAAGGCATGATTTCTTAGAGAAAGAGAGCAAACCAGCTCCAGCTGTCATAAGTCATACACTGTTTCTGCTTTATGTTGTGTGAAAATATTCATGAGTAAATCTCATACGATTTAAGAATAAATGTTATAAATTGTGGCTTTACCTCATGATGCTGCCTGTGCTTGTTTAACACCAAAACCTTGTGAAAACAACACACTTCCTGAGAACTGCAAGTTATCAAGTTCATATCTGCATGAGTCACTGGGCTAATTTGAACTCCTGATTTTCAGCCAGTCAATTACAGATTTAGAGTTCAGTGTGGCTCCACAGTCATTAATCTGTCTTTATACACCACTGGTGCTGGAGAAAAAATGACTAATGCAAGGTTTATAAATTCCACTTCTCAGTGTAGCTAAAAATGAACTCTTCTCTAATGTTTACCTTTTCAGACATACATCACTCAGATGCAGAGTTTACCAGCCGATGAGTTTTAATGTCATAGCTTTATTGTCCGACTGGTTTGCCCTTCCTATTTGTTTTTTGGATTATGGCTTGTGTCTGTAAGCACTCCTAGCTGACTCATGCGGTGCAGATTAGTGTTATGGGGCAAAGTCAGCGAGAATCTGAATGGGCTCAGTGAAGGTCATAAACTGACTTGAAGTTGTCAGGGCAATTTCCACTGTGTAATATACAGTAAGTAGACTGATTTGCTGAGAGCAGAGCGTTTGACAAGCCCTTTAATTGAGGTCAGCCTGTAGGCACCTACATTGCACTTAAGCATATCAGCCTTAAATGATATCATGTCATTCCCTGTCCTCTTCTATTATAAGTGCAACTTCAAAACAAGATTATGCGCAGTAATGGATTGTTTATACATGGAGATGATTGCTTTTATTTCCCTTGTTTCTGTTTTCTGTACTTCTTCATATAGGACATAAATGTGAGATTTCATTTGCACAGGCAGGACATATCTTCTGGTAGTTAAATATAATATTTTCAAGATATGATGTCCAATGGAGTGGAATGTAAGCACTTTGCAATGCAAATAAGTCTTTGGGAAAGGGGCGGAGCAGACATCTCGTTGCGCAAGCGTGGCCTTAGAATCAGCAATGCATGCAGTCCAAGTAATTACTAAATAATTGCAGCGTGTTAAAGACTAACGCGAGGGGGTTTCAGGAGATGATACCAGTTCATAGAAGAATGACAGTTTGTCTAAAGCGCAGCCCATAAATAGCCACCTTTTGTCATGAAAGGGAAATGTGATAGGCACTCTATTACTCAAGAGGAAAGAATGTAAGTAAACCATCAGCGGAAGAGTCAAGTACAAACACGGCTTTGTCCTTCCCTATAAACAATATAAGAGCAACAGAGGGTGATTTCAATGCAGCCGCAAGTGATCAAAAGCAGACAGTAGTAATTAAAGTCCTGCTGTCATATCAGAGAAAAAAAACAACACATCATTTGTTTTATAGCCGGTTAGAAAAATTCAATAATCAGAGTAATGCCATTCAGTACAGCGATGTAACCGGATCACAAGCGCCACATATGGCTACAGCCAATCATAACTATTGCTTTTCTGTGCCAACAACAGCGTAATTCAACACACAGTCGTTTTAAGTGCTGCCTCAAATGTGAACTGACAATATCACATTGTTAAGGATGGAAATGTTCACATGGAAAATTATGCAAAGCGTGGAGAGTAGTTAAAACGTGTCAGCGCTGGCTTTGCTCTGCCACGCTTTATGACTCGCTCTGCCTCTTTCAACATCAGGCTGCATTACAAAATATCTAATAACTATCGTACCGACCGATCTGAGCCAGTTTGATCCCATGCATTCATTACCGTTTCGCAATTTCCGCCCATATGTCAGCGTTTGACACGCTTTACCTAGAAATGAAATGACAGAGCCCAGGCGCAGGATTGTTGCGGATTTTCCCCTTTATAACACAATTAACCCCATAGAGCGCAGCGGCAGCCTTATTGAGCGCAGCTGGACAAGTGCACATTCAGCAGTTGACACCACAATAGACAAACAGACTAAAGTAAAACTACTGAAACAAAAATACCGCTGTAGGTCAATCCTGTTACTGCTCGCATTAATCAATGCCAGTAACAATGCCTGTGTTTATAAATGCCTGTGTCACCGGAGACATCCATTGCCAACTCTTAATGCGGTAAAGATGTTGTTAAATAAATCCTCTCGAACAAGTGAGATTAAAACACCAAAAATTCATAATTATTCATCAGGCGAATAATACTCCTACCTCTCCATGAGCGACTGTGCGTCCCTGGGGAGTATCCTCGGGAAGAAAATAAAGTTTGGAGCTTGATAAAAGTTGCTTGCTTGTTCTTTCTTCCCAGAGCAGCTGAAGCTCCGCTATGCAAATAGGATCCTCCGGTTTGCATCTGACGAAGAAAAAGTCTCCGAGAGACAGGATTCTCGGTTTGCCGTCCCGGTTAAATTTAAAGGCTTTATAGAATATATATGGTCCGTGTAAACCGCAAGACGAGCCCACCCACTGTAGAGGAAAAAAGACAAACAGGGAAATTATTTCATTGCTTATCAACTTATTTGGTAAACAATTTGTAACCGGGCAGACACAAACATTTCAAATGTCCCTGCGTTATTACGCACAGTTGGCTACTATCAAATTAGGATATCTCCGTCTTCTGCACACAATTAGTATCAAGTAACTATTTTTAGATGGTCAACATATGACAGATGTAGTCATAAAAATGCAGTGTGTTTAAAGTTTTGTGGATAAGGATCATGAGTACACATTAAAGCAGGTGGCGATTAGCGCAGTGCGAAAATAAAACAAATCGACGGTTGATATCAAACGTTACCTTCAGTGAGTTCGGCTCCATCTCGACGTTATGAATTGATTAAACTCAACACGCTCTCCAAACTTGCTGGCTTGAATGGATTGCCGAAGGTCCTGCAAGAGACGTATTTTTCTAGAGTTTAAAACACGGCGTTTCCGTCGTTAAAGAGACGCCGCAAAATATGTTTTCAATTAAATACACCGCGAGAAACATTGCCCAAGTTAGTATACTAATTCAGTTTAGAAAATTTGTGATAGTGGCCTTTTGGGCACATTTCTATGAAGCGCAATCACTTGTTTAGGCACAATATCAAAGTATAACTCCAAATTTTAAAACAAAATCAATCAGCCATAAGACCCAACTATAGATAAAAATAAAAATCGCGGTTTGAGCAAAATATTCTGCCCACAGAAGCTGAATTTGTGCCATTATTTTGCGTTTAGGGGCTTTTCTAAAACTATGCATCTTCCAGGACTTCTGTAAACGACGTTCAGTATGAAAGCACATTTCTCACAGTAATGACACTGTAGCGCTTGCTGTGGATGCCTTCAAGAAACAATGTTACATGAAAGTTAATAGGGCTATCAAATGATTCCTCAAAAGGCAGTGTAGGCAGTGAGGTGCTTTTGCTTTGAGCGGAACTTGGTATGCGCTATGGCTCAGGCGCGAGCATTGGCTTTAATGTTGAAAATAATGGCCTTTATATATTTTGAGGCGAGCACTTGAAAAGACAAAAATTGGCCGAGTTAGAAAGCGGGGCGTCACGAGACAGTATTAACGAGGCGGTCCATTATCCGGACATAAATCACATTAAAACGCTAACCCGACTTTGTGAAGACAGTTGCATATATGTTTGACACAGGTTAACATATCTGAACGATTAAAGCCTCTCATAATTATGTTGATGAATATTTATCATCTTTAAACAGCCGGAGATTACAACCGGTGTAAGGAAACCAGTATTAACATATGAATTATAAATCACAGCTATGTTATTTATATCAAGTCACACAAACTTCTCGGCTTCTATTTACATCTGCGGACTCATTGTCCTTTGAGTCTCCGCTGGATGAATGTGTCAGCTCTATTTTATCGGCCGTCTGGCATTATTCGTGTATTGAAAAGTACCGACTGAGTCCACAGCGCTGTGCTGTTTCTCCACCGTCATCCACCCTTTGCCCTGCATTTATCCACCACTCAGATCTCAGACCATGCAACAGCAACATAGGCCTACTTCTGACACCAGCTATTTCAAGCAGTATTACGCAATGCGCTTTTTTTTTCCCAGAAATGATGGGCAGAGAATACAGGCGCATTGATTCACATCCAGTGAAGTATATTTATGTCTACTAAACTGACATGTTGTGTTCTTCTAGTCAAATGAATGCCTGCCTGGTGTTTATCTTAAAGACATACAAAGACTGATGAAGAATTAGCGGCATCAGGGCTGAAAGATGGTAATTTCCTCCTATTATCTCTCCCACTACCCTGCATTAAAAGAAGCTGCAGGACATTATGTATTAATACAAAAATAGCTGAGGCAATGTTCTGTGACACTCAGATATTTTAAGTACCAGTTTAGAGCAAAAGGTGGATTACACAGAGGCTCATTGTCTTACATGTGGCTGCAGCAGTGTTGGGATTCCTGCAGTGAATCCAATATAAACCGCAGCTCTTAGTGTTATCTTTCCTGATTTCTCCCACAGCCATTTCAGTGGCTGAATCAATGGGGTTGCATTGTTAATAGCAGCCAGCATAATGAAGTCCTTGGTTAATCAATGGCACCACTCGAGCTCTTATCTGGCAATTGCAAGTGTTTTCTTGTCAACAGCTAGAGCCCAGTGCGAGTGCAACATTATTATGCAGATATCGGTGTGAATGGAGCTTCATGTTGAGAGTCTTTTTTGAAAGTAAATGAAACCAGCATGCTGGAAGAGAGAGAAGTACTGGATGAATATTATAAAATATATCAATATATGGGACATCTTAAAATTTAGCAGTAGCAGATGCTGCGCAATACACATGAAATCAAAGTTTATAATGTCATCTGCTTCTCTTTATATCAACTTTGTGATGGGATTAGATTTAATAAAGGGAATCTGTAAGAGATATTTTAATACAGGTGCAGTGAACTTGAAACATGACGAATGAATGAATGGATATGACCGGAAAGAATAAGGGTCCCACACATTTTCCACAAACAAGTAGCATGAGTAACATACAGTGTGCCACTTTGAACATTGACTATAATCAGACAAAAACAAAACAATGAGTTCACAAAGAAGCCTGAAAAATATTCACAAATTAACTCACTGAAAGGCTTTATTGTGGAAAAATAAAGAGAAAAGCTGGATAAATATGTTCCAGAAAGCGACCTTACTATTTGTTGCCTATAGCAAGAATGTAGATACCTGGTAAATGGGGAAAAGCTTCCTTTTTCAGCACAGGTGTTCTACATTCAATATAATGAGGCAGCCTCAGTGGGGAGCCACAAATGTGGTTGGAGAGCCACCTCAAAGTGGAGAGCAGGGTTGCAATCTTAACCACAGCAAAACAATAGAAAACCAATACAAAAATAGGACATATTATTTGGACCACATGTTGACCTAGCTTACTAATGAATATGAGTTTTTGTTAGAATGTCTCAAGTAATATTCTGCTACAGAAAGATTAAATTAGCATTGTGATGACCCCATCCAGAATAAAAGATCAGATAAAATCTGCATTTCTTAGTTCTTTTTAACAGCATACATACAAAAACAGTGTTTTAAAAGTAGGCCATGATTTATTTAAACATATCCTTTCATGGGCAAAACCAATACCCCATAAATCCAAGAGATAACGCATTTACCATTAATGAATGAATGAATGAAAGGAAAGAAAAATACATCTAATGATTATATAAAAAGAAGAAGTTCCTATACAGGACAGTCTGAACATCTTTCAAGGAGAAGTTTCACACAGCTAGCATTTTAGCACCTTTAAGCTAATTGTTTTATCTTTTTTTGCCTGCAGCTTTTGTTTTGTTTTCATCAACACCAAGTAGGTTAATTGTTTTCAGAGTAAAAAAAAAAAAAAAAAAAAAAAAAAAAAAAACAAAAAATAAAAAAAAAAAAAAAAAAAAAAAAAGAAATCAGGAAGGGGGCAAACACTTTTTCTCACCACTGTACGTTAGTGCTATTGCTGTGGAGAAGACAGAATTCAAACTATACAAAGAACTTGGCTAAAAGAAAAATAGCAAGATTATGACCAAAAAATGGCATAAAAAAAATCCAAGTCCAAGCACTCAAGGTAGGTTAGGACAAGCAATAAATTAGGCCTGTATTTTACTCGGCTAGAGACATTAAAAATATACCAATGCATCTTGCCTTCTTTAGGGTGTAAAGACACAAAGATGGCAACAGAGTGATTACAGCTTCACACACCACAGGTGTGCAATACCAAGTAGATGCATTATTTTCTTTAGTCTCTAAGGGCAAAGGTGAGTCCAACATTTCTCTAGCTTTTAAGGGCATCACCCAGGAAGTACAAAGCCCTCTCAGGCTGGTAAAAACACTCTTCTAATCAAGGATAGTGTAGACGCAGGAAATTAAAACTCACAATAAAGTAGAACAGATACACTGAAGCCACAACAATATCAAATATATGGCATGGTCAGTTAAGAAAGACAACATTGTAGGTCTATTCTGGTCAGTCAAAAAAAACACAGTGACCCTAATTTTTGGACCAAGGTACTGACTATAAGAAACATGAGAGGTCCAAGTCCTCGTTAAGACCAGGGTAACTGGTGGGCTTAAGAGCATAAATCCAGTATTCCTCTCTTTGTTTGAGGTGTCTGATTTTATCCTCACCTCTGGCCACAAAAGTAAAATAAAGGCCTTTTATTACTTGTCCAAACCTACCTTGACTGCTTGGACCTGGATTTTTAGGCCATTTTTTTTTCATGCTTCTTCCTCTTTGTGTTGAACTCTGCTGTCATCCCCTTTACTGTTTAGGCCCACTTTTCAACCAATCAGCATTCTACCTATGAATAGCATCATCAACACCGGGCTACGCGCTGCTAACATTTAGGGGAATTGCACACACGCTTGTCTCCATAGCCTCTGCATTGGTTGAAATCCCACCCTCTGCGTGCATAAATCCAGCATTAGTGAAAATTATGTAAAACTGCTCAGAACTCAGTGTTAAATTATATCTGCTGACAATCTGATGTGCCTCAAGATGACACATTGTACGTCTCAATTCAGCTCACCAACCTACCAAGATGCAACCTATAAAAGATCTACTGTAGTCCTATCTTAAATATAGTCAAATGGACGCAGGGGGGTTTAGGGCTTAATGGCTTAATGAACAGCAGCAGTTTGAGTCTGACTTTGTTCAAATGATTCCTCGTTTCTTTACCATATGCTGTTGAATAAAGGGATAATGTTCCTCTAAAAAAGAATGTAGCTCAACTAGGCAGTAGTTAGGCCACTTACTGTCTACACATGTAAGAAACTGAACATCTTTTCACCTTTTGATGTCACTTGGGGCAAGAGGGGCGGGGCTGGGCTCAATCCCTTTAGTTTTACCATCCAAACGATTGCCAGAGCCGGTGAAGGCCTGAACATAAGGCACAGATTAGAAGTTACATTAGTTTAAGTTATACAAGTACTTGTAGCAGTAGTAAGCAGACATTCAACTTGAACTCACTCTGAACCTTGTGTCCATGTCGGCATAACTGCTTGGATCTGGCTCTTCCTCCTGTCAAACAATGAGTTTTATCACATTGTTCAAAGCAGAAAATGTACTGTTATCATTAGGGTTTGCGCCTTACTGTTGGTTCGTCCTGGTTATTAAGTCGTCGTTCAGGCTCTTTGTAACCCAAAGGAGCATCAAAATCCACCTGAGCAGCAAAGTAACAAAACATGAGAGGACAAAGCAACAGAATAATTCACTGCGACTGTCTATGTCAAATCCAGGGTCTTACATTCATATCGCACTCGATGATGGATACTGCTTTATCTGGCTTGGTCTCCATAACTCGCAGCTCATATATCTGAAACAAATACACAGATTACCTTAGCAGCAGTACACAGTAAAAAGAAACAACACATTTTCACAGTAAGGATGTCAGCGGCAAGTCAACCAGACATTTAAACTGTCCTCACTAGCAACAGAAACACTAGTCAGCTAAACAGTTTTTTTCTATTTTGGTAATGTACAACTCTAGTTAATTGCTGGTTCTGAGAGACCCCCAGCACTGGAAGGCAGCCCAGCAAACAAAAACGTCCTACACTCTTTCCATTTGTGACAGGAAGTTGTAAAAAAACAAAAAAAACAAAGCCACAATAACTAGCAGCTACTTTACTATAGAAAATCTACAGTTGTATGTTGGATGTATCAGAGTAAACTTACATATAACCGCTTGATTGAAGTAATGGGCAACTGCATTTGGCAGAGGTGTGACCCCCAGCAAATTAATCTGTCAACGTGTGTCTGCAATGTTTGAAGCTGCCTCTAATTTTAGCGGCTTTTGAATGAATGTGATTTGTAAATGGCTCTTAAATACACAAGCAGTAACTGAATGGACAATGTTTAACCTTGTTTATTAGATTCTGCTCAGGTTTTTTTTTTTTTTAACTTTCAAACTAGCCGATAAGTCTGATTTTTTTTCCTCCTGTTTAACTAAACAAACGGGCTTACCTTTTCGTTGTAGTTGATAGCTATGACGTCACCAGTTGTCAAGCACGCAAAGTTTCTCAGTGCGTTCTCCAGCCTGTGATAAAGTGTTAATCACTTCAAATGTTAAAATGTTAAACAAAAAAGGTTCAAATGAGCATTTTAGCCTGTATTCCTTACACTGCCTTGGGGTTTGTAATGTCCAGGAAGTCGGGGCTCTGAGGCTGGAACTTTGAGTAAGTGGCCACCATGAGGTTGACACTTTCCACTTGAACAAGACCGCCTTCCTCCAGCAGGAGATTCTGCATCATCTGCAGCGAACAATATAGAGCAAACATCACTACTGTATTGTTTTTTTACATACAGAGTGGCTTTAAAAGCATTTCATCAGCAGAGAACATTTCACAAAATGAAAGACATTTAGTTCAACATGTTGTAAATACCAATAAATGTGGATTTTCAAACTGATACTTCTGTTTGCATCAAATATTATCATCATCCATTTCTACAAGAAGAATATGTCAGTGTTCCTCCATTGGTGACGGCAACATTAAAATCATTACTGTTTCTCACCCAGTGAGGCAGGTAACAGATTCCCTCGTCTGCCACAAACTCCAGGACACCACAGTGTGTCATTCTGTCTGAGTTCTTGTTGGTCAGCTTGAACAGCATTGGATAGGTGATGTTAAGCCTGCCTTAACAGGGGAAAGGACAACAAAGCTAAGAACCACAGAGGGTGTAAACAGGACATTTAGAAAGAAGAGGTGCTGGAATTAACTTGCACTTACTGAGCTGGTCGAGAGCTGAAGGTGGCATTATTACTGGACGAAAGAAAACAAAAGAAAACAATTACTTCGAGGTTTTCATAAAGGCTTTTACTGCCAGTTAAGCTTTTCAAGTAACTGATTAAAAAAATAAAAAAGCTGAAAGATGAAAGATTGTAACTTTAATTTGATGTTCACACTGAGCTCTAATACCCACTAATATGACATATTTAGCAGCAACAATGGAACTATTGTCTCAGGGGAAAAAATCTAACAAGGACTTTTGTTTTGTAAGGAAATTGCTCTATAAATATTGTGTCTTTCTTTGTTACGTATAATAATGACAAATAAACACTGGAAAGAAGTATAATAAAAAAAAAATGTTAGAACCCCACAAGAAGGTTTCCTGCACCAGGCTCAGTCTGAAACCAAAGATTCACTTCATTATTTATGAACTGATTATATGTTTTGTCATGAAAATGTCAGTAAATAGAGAAAAATGGCATCTTTAGATGTCTCACCAAAATCTCAAGTTATCCAGTTTACCATCATGTCTGACAAAGAAAAGAAATCCTCATAGTTGAGCTATCAAGGTGGAGCTCTCAGATTTCAGGTATCTCTGCATAAAGTGATTATTTGGTTATGAAAGTAGCTGCTGATTTATTTTCTCTCAGCTGATTAATGAACTAATTTTAACAGCTCTATCAGCTCTGTCAATAGTGACAAGACAACTTCTGAATGCAGGGATGATATGAGGTTCACAAGATAAACAGCTCCATGTTAAATGAGGTACTTTTATTTTGCAAGTGTTACTGTGAATAAAATGGGTGTTTTAGTCAAATTTGTAGTTCCACTGCACTTTTAACTCAATTTCTTTAAATAAATTATCAAAATCCATGCAGGTGGGGAAAACTGAGGTAACTGTTTTTGCAAATAACAGGAGTCATTGGCTTGATTAGAACAAAAAAAAAACCAGGAGGTCACACTGTGGACTGAGTAACTGACATTTTCATTTTCAATAGTCATTTAAATTTTTGTTACCTTCCAACTTTAGAACTGTTTACATACATGAACTTGAACATTTTTGATATATTTTCTACAGTTGTCCTATATGCACATCTGCAAAATTCAACATCATACAGACTCTACTAGAGAACTGGCAGGTTAAATACTGGGTAATGTCCAATTCAACTGTATCAGACGTTTGAGTTTTCACAAGTGCTTCTGTCGATTAATGTCTAGAGCATGTGTATAAACATCCATCCATCCTATCTGGTATCAGATCGCAGGGGCAGCAGTCTAAGAATAAATGCCCAGACCTCCCTCTCCCTGGCCACCTCCTCTAACTGTTTTGGGGGACACTGAGGCATTCATAAGCCAGCCAAGAGATGTAATCACTCCAGCATGTCCTCAGTCTACCCCAGGGTCTCAGTAGGACATGCCCAAAACACCTCACCAATCCTAGTCCGACGCCCAAACCATGTCAGCTGGTTCTTTCTAAAGTGGAGGAGCTCTACCTTGAGGTCCCCCCGAATGACAAAGCTCCTCACCCTCTCTCTAAATGAGAGCCCAGACACCCTTTGAAGGAAGCTCATTTCCACCGCTTGTATGCACGATCTCATTCTTTCAGTCACTACCCACAGCTTGTGGCCATAGGTGAGGTGTATAAACAGATTACTACTAACTGAAATCCAGTTACATAAAAGTTGCAAAAACTTCCTTGACAGTCTCTGAAATGTACTGGATTGATGAAACAACAATCTTCCAAAAGACATTCCCCCTTTTGGTGTTTTAATATTGATGATGGAGACCACTGTCTAACATGTTGGACCAAACTTTCCCATAGGTGTTCAACTAGGTTAAGTTCTGGATACCGTGAAGGCTACAGCATAAGATTCACATCATGTTCATACTGCATTTAGTGCCTCCCTTAATTCTCTATGGCTGGAGATATAGTCTTCCTGGAAGAGAAGACTTCCATCAGGACAGTAATGTTTCATCACAGGATAAAAGTGAACAACTTTGTATTGATTTCTCTTCCCTGTAAAGGCACCAATCTATGGCAACAAGCAAAACAGAGCCACCAAATCCCGTCTTTGCGAGGGTCAAAGATTCAGGGTCTTTAATTCTTCACCATCAATATTCTGATTTGAACGACCTTATATTACAGTTCTTATGGTTTAGTCGAAAATTCTTAAATATTTTTGGTTCAGAAACCTCGCACTGAGTGACTGTCTGAAACTACATGATCATTTCTTTGAATGAGACTCACTTTTGCCTCCTTTCTCCACGTCGGAGCGGTCGTTGGGTCCAGCCAGCATGGACACCGAATAGCAGCGGTACTGAGTGGAGAAGCGATTCTGAAAGCCCCGGGCCAACTGGGGGTCGAATACATGGAAGGAAAACTGTGAAACAAACAGTATCAAGTTAACAGATCACGCTCATTTCGTGTACATAGTTTAGAGTGAACTGGTAGCATTAGGGTCCAACTTTTGAGTTCATCATGACAGGGCATCTTTCTGCTCTGCTGTAGTTCTGTTGTTAGCTTCTCGCTAGCTTAAAATGCACCAACTGCGATTTATTTTGACACAAACTCGTCGTCACTGTGAACAAAACCACGCTGCTACTCACCATGCTGCCAGTTTAGGTCTTTCGCTGTTAAACGACCGAAATTATAATGTTTGTTTCCGTTTTCTTATTTACAGAAAATGCATATGTGCAGTGAATTTCCACAGCTGCTTCTCCCGGAAGTATACAAGCGTTCAGACGGAGATGACGACACTGGCAATGCTAGCCAATCGCAGCAGCCCTTTGAAATAATGCAACCAGAGAACTTTTACACAACTTTATTTAGAAGCTCTTGCTGTAAAACGTTTGTTTGTTACGTTTTTTTGTGTATATATAAAACCTCTCTCATTGTGTTGGCTGGCATAGTAGCATTCCATAATCTCACTTCTTGTCCACATATACCTTGTTCTTCTCATCAGTATGTACTGGTTCCCCAACACCTGATGCAAACTTTGTTAAGACAGGCAATGTTCATATCTCTCATTCATGTTCCGAGATAGGCTTGGGGGGATGTCTACCCTGGAGACCCTTACTGCCCTGAACAGGATTCAAACCCTGACCTATTACTCCAAAGACTGTAATGTACAGGTTTAGCAAGGCGGTGAGAGAGGCTAAACAGCTGTAGTTGGTTACCTGCCTGAGCCCTTTCCAGACAGAAAGGGCTCACACCCCCCCCCCCCCCCCCCCCCCCCCCACCCCCCCCCCCCAAACCCCCCCCTCCCC